>JAVJIF010011383.1:0-134904 GCA_038442645.1 Agave tequilana
TTCGATTTCAATTGGTATCAATATCAATTGGTATCACAAATTTATCATGTGTTTCAATTGGTAAAATATTTCAATTTCGATTGGTATCACATATTTCCTATTTTATATGGTATCAAATCTTGTGATATCTCAAATTGATTTGTTGATTTAAGAAAAATTAAAAATTTGTATTGTTTATTTACAATTAGTATCTTAAAATTTTTGTTTATTTAAAAAGGTATCTCAAAATTTATTTTATTACCTTGAGTAAATCTCAAAATTTGTGTTAAAAATATTTGATATGTTTTGCCTATATGCAAGGGAGCTTAACATCTCTTCTACACATAGATTCATGTTGAGTGTATCTTATATTGAGGAGGTTGACATCTCTTCTTTATGTGATACACGTGTGTAGAAGGAGCTTCACATCTTCACTTATGCATTGTATATTATGCGTTATGTGAGTTAGGGCTTGTCATCCCTTCTTCATGTAATGCATGTATGCAGGAAAGCTAACTTAGCGTCTTCCTCTTCATGAATGTATATCGCAGATATATCTTTATTATTGATTTGAACTTTACCCCTTTGTTGATGATTGACAAAAAGGGGAAAATTTCGAGTTTATATATGCATGTGTTTTTGCATATATTACGTTTATGCATCTTGTGTTTTTGAGGAGAATGTTTTTAGAAGTATAAACAAAAAGGGGGAGAAAGTTTTGGAAAAAAAAATAAGAACTTTTGATTTATGCATGTTTCTCTCACCCTATTGATGCATATATGATTGTTTAGTTTCATGTAATTCATTGCTATATATATTTGTTTATTGTTATGCATGAGTTAAGGGGAGCTTCTATGAATCTTAACTTTAATCCATGCATATATAACTCCATAAGTTTTGTCATCATTAAAAGGGGGAGATTGTTGGCCCAAAGGCCCATCACTCTAGTTTTGATGATGATTAACCCATATAGTTATAGTACTAATTTAATTAGTCTCAGATTTGTGATCAAGATCTTAGTAGGTGTTTAGCTTCAACAAAGGATTTCAAGTCAAGTTTTGAAGCTAGCACGTGTTGATTCAAGAGCTTGTGCATCAAGACCATATCAAGTACTCAAGAGGAGTCTAGCTCATTAGATCAAAGTTTGGACCAAGTCAAGAAGGAGAAGAAGACTTCAAGTGAAGACTTTCAAGAGAAGACTTGTGTCTAGGTTTGTTTTGTTAAGATTTTATTTTTAGATAAAATGTAAATGATAGAATAGTTAGTGGATTGCTCAAGTATCATATACACTCACACACAAGATTTAGATGAGTTTTTATATAAAGAGTTTTCATGTGAAAAAATACAAAAGAATTTTCATTTTGGAAAAATACTGTTTTGGTTTTTGGAGTTTCATAAATACATATATTTTAACCAAAACTATTTTAGAGCTTAATGTCAAAAACATAGATATTTCATCATATATGTGTAATGGATCATATCCATACACACTAAGCTTTAAAAGTGTTTAAAATATATTGTTTTGTATTTGAGAAGTTTTGGAAAAATCAATTTGAAAAATACGATTTTTGTTTTAAGTCAAAATTTCTAAGTTACAAAAATAGTTCAAAATGTTTGTAACATGTTTTGATTTTTACTCAAACACGTTTGTTTATCAAAGTATAATACTGAACTTATTTTTGTAGGATTTTTTGTAGATTTATGGGATTTTATCTAAGGTAAAATGACAAACTTTTAATCCCTAAAAATACAGTTTTAGGCTTCTGCCGTCGACCGCACGGTCGACCGAGCCAAGAGTTGGTCGACCGAGTCGGTCGACCGACGTGCACAAACGTGCATGCCTTGTTTGGCTGGAGGGCCGGTCGACCGACCCGGTTGACCGACAGAGAGTTCTGCTCTCTAGAAATGGCCCCGGTTGACCGGGCGGTCGACCGGCAGAGAGCTCTGCTCTCTGCATCTAGGCCACGGTCGACCGGACCGGTCGACCGCTGGCCCAACGGTCAGAAATCTGACCGTTGGCCGGTCGACCGGACGATCGACCGACAGCAGTGCAGACTGCTGATTTGGCCTGTAACGGCTAGTTTTTGAGAAGCCTATAAATTGGGCTTCCCATGGACTGTTTTACATAAGATTTTTGGAGAGTTTCAAAGCTAGTTTTTCCTACTCTGTAAGCATTTATCTCCACTTGTTTTAGAGCCAAATACTTTCATTCAAAAGGAGAGTTTATCAAGAGTTTTTCAAAAGTGATTTCTTGTGTTTTCCACCACAACTTCAGTCCTAGTTTTCTCACAAACACTTGAGCTATTCATTGCTATATCAATCATACAGGGATCTTTATTGTGAGAGAATTTTAGGTGATCAAAGTGTTGTGATCACCAAAGTTTTCGTCTTTATACTTTGAGGAGGAGTACTTGCGGGTTCGCGGTGTTTCAAGTTCTAGTGAGAGCTCATTGTAGAGGTGCAGCCTCGGCAAGTTTGCGTGCTTGCGGTGTGTTATTCTTGCGGGAACAAGAGAGACTAGAGAGTCCAAAGGAGTTCTAGTGTGAACTCACTTGTAGGTGTTGCGGTACCGAGTGATCCTGTGGGATCAGTTTATATAGTGGAAATCCTTCATAGTGTTGAAGGCGGGGACGTAGAGTAAGTGTGCTCGAACCTCAAAATAATTCTCCGTGTTTGCGTTTGCTCTCTCTTATCTCTCACTTGTCTTTATATCTTGCATGCTTATATTGTCTTCATCTTTATATGCTTGATATACATTGTGCTATATTGTTACATGCTTGGGATTGCTTGCTCACACTTGTATTCAACCAAGAGAGTCAAAGCGGCACCTCAACTCTTATCTAAAGGAATCTTGAGGAGTTAGTCCAGAGCGCTTCATGGGGAATTCGGCTACACTCTTGTGTTATACTTGGTGTATTGTGCATAAGGATTTTTAGTTTGCATAAATAGTTTTTAATTCCGCATTAATTCACCATTAGATTAACTAGTCACCTATTCACCCCCTCTAGGTGATTTCAAACTTCACCATCAAATAACAGAATCAAGCAAGTATGGTTAAACATACAGAATAAATACAGGTCACTTATTTAGGCCTAAAACACATGGTCAGATATTAACACAGATCTAGCACATTCGTTTCATCGTTTTGTCATTACTAGATCTTCATTTACTCTATTCATATCTGACAGATAAAATTTCCTTGTTTACATGCATAAATACCGAATTCAATGGATCAAACCCCACTGTCTAAGATAAACCCAAACGATTTAGAGTTTTAGATATTGATCTAAACCAAATACCTAATCCATGGGTCTAGAATTTGTACAGAAGTTGTGGACACACCAAACTAGGCATGGATGTAGTTGGGGAAAGCCAAACCTCTTAAACCTTAATTAACCACATTGTACCTAATGAATGCTTGTACCCTTGATTGGTGGAAAAAAAGGGCAGAAAGTTAAATCAGATGACAATAGTTTATAACTATGATGCGAACATCAAAACGAAGACAAGACACGTGTATCAAGGGAGACAAAAACACGCAACACCAGCAAGTACTTGGCTTGAGTGAAATTTAACCAAGAGATGTACTTTTCGTTTTATTGTATTTTTGGTTATTTAGTTTTTTTTGTTTATTCCAGTTTACTTTATTTTTAGTACTGCATCGCTTGAAATTTTGGAATTTCAGAATTATTGGCACACAACAATTTGATTAACATACATACTAAATTTTGAAAAACATTTGTAGATCATTATAATTCTTTATAAAAAAAGACTAATATAACCTTTTAGTTACCTAAAATTACAAATTTTGTCTTTCATATTGATTAATACACACACTCATTGATTAATATACATACCCATTTA
Organism: Agave tequilana; assembly: GCA_038442645.1. NCBI lineage: Eukaryota > Viridiplantae > Streptophyta > Magnoliopsida > Asparagales > Asparagaceae > Agave > Agave tequilana. The sequence goes on from JAVJIF010011383.1 coordinate 3,844, forward strand.
ATTTATATTGTCATTAATTAGTACACACACTTTTGTCAATACATCCTTTTCATTATTTATTTTCAGGCAAACACTAAAAATTTACAAATCATCCAAACCCTAAAAATTTCAACACATGGAGAAACAATTAACTACGTGGGAGAATTACAATAATGAAGAGATAAAATTTTATTATTTTAAATATTAACTTTTTGTTTTTCCGTTTTAAATTCATTTTTTCATTTTTTTGTTGTTTTTTTTTTGTGATTTGTTCGGTGAATGAAGTCACCGTTTTTCAATTTTATTGTCACTTTCGACCGAACAAAAGTAAATTATTCGGCCAAATCAGACCGAACATAAGTACTCTGTTCATTCTGGTTGTGCCAAGCAATAAACATTTGTTTGGCTAAATTGGAATAAAGTAATTATGTTTGGTTTGATTTGGCAAAATAAAAGTTTTTTTTACAAATGTCTATTAAGTTTTATTTTTATAACCAAACAAAATATTATATATATTGATTTGTTTTTGTCTTATCTGTGGCACAGGATCATCCTTCTACCCATTTTAGTAGTACCGGTAATGAGATAATAATTGATTATATCACAAATTTCACCACCTATAAGATATTTCAAAATAGTGAGGCATTAATCAAATGGGCTCGAGAAGTTGATAAGTCACATAAATATATGATGTTATAAATACCTGTAAGCACATATTGAGAAAGACCCACAGACTACCTTATTCATATGAGTTGACTGAGTATGGCAGAGTTAATATGCACATTCCATTAGATTTGATTGACAAACAATGGAAGAAACTAGATATATCATCATCCGTGCCTTTTGATAATAAAGTGGTAGGCGATGTAAGAAATCGATGGATAGAAGAGATAAACATGATAAAACAGTGATTTTTTTGTGCCATTGATGCTGAGCAGATAATTTTGTTGAAGAGGTTAAGAGAGTTAGTTAATCCATGTACTTCCTCTCTTATCGAACCTACCGTTAACATAAAAATGTGGTAAGAATTTTGCAAAAAATGAAGCATTGACTCACCGACTACCCATGGCACATGATTTGATTATTTCATCTCAAGATAGTTATTTCGATATCAATTCTCTGATGCTAGTTTCTTCCAAATCTATAAAGCAGCTGAAGAAAAATGTATAATTTCTTTTTTATAATTAATAAGCTTTACTTTTGTTTAAATATTAAATACTAATACTATTACTGTAGGTTGTTTGGTCACATTCTTCATTGGGTGTGTAAGCTAATGGAAACTACTTAGACCAACTTCCAAAACCACTGCGCATGTGGATTGCATATGTGAAGGATGTGCAAGCTAAAACTGTGGATATCAAGTCTTCGCAGATTTGTTGGTGTTGGCCCGGAGGCCTTCCTCTCTAGTTTTGATGATGATTAACTCATGTAGTTATGTTTACTATAATCTTCTTGTGATTTTAGTTCCAGATCATTAATCAAGATATTAGTTGGTGATTGCTTCAAAAAGATGAGTTTGGAAGCCTTCACATGGTGATTCCGGTGCCCGAGCGTCAAGATCATACATAGCCTCACTCGGTGGATCACGGTTTGGGATCGAGTCAACTTGAAGATGGAAGATCGTCAAGAAGACTTAGGTATCCTAGTTTTAGTGTGTTTTAGATCCATGTGTAAAGATAAGAATAGTTGATATGCTCAAGTCCACAACACACACAAGTTTTATGTTTGGATATTGGTTTTTCGGTTTTTTAGTTTAACCGATATTTGTTTTCATGAATAGATTGATCAAAACAAATTTAAATGGTTTATATGTATAATAGATGTATTCTAGTTATACATGCATGCTTAATCTTCCTATACAAACTCATTTTGACTATCTTATTCATGTATAGAAAAATACAAGTTTGATAAAAATACAAGTTTTGGTTTTTGGTAAAAATATTATGACACAAAAATAGTTTCATATGCTTGATATTTGGGTTGAAATTTTTATCACATGTTTATATATCAATGCAAAATGATAAACTATTTTTGGGTATTTTTATAAGACTTAAAAGAATTTTTAGAAATATTTTTAACAAGTGTTTCTGTCCCAGATTTGTGGCTGATAGGACAGGTCGGCCGACCGCACGGGTCGACCGCACCAAAGGCCGGTCGACCCTTGCGGTCGACCGACGTGCACAGGCTTGTGCACGTTTGGCAGCCTCAGGGACGGTCGGCCGGGCGGCCGACCGGACCAGAGAGCTTTGCTCTCTGTATCTGGGCGGTCGGCCGTGCGGTCGACCGGTTTGCTCCAACGGTCACATTTCTGACCGTTGGCGGTCGGCAGGGCCGGCCGACCGTAGCCTTTCAGGCTGCCAGATCAGCCTAACGACTAGTTTTGTTTTGGGGCTATAAATACCCCATCTCTTCATGGTTTTAACCAAGATTTTAAGAGCCAAAATTTCTCTGATATACAAGTGTTTTAAACAAGTTTTCAAAAGTGTTTTTGGGCTTTAAACTTCAAATTTGGGTTTGTGTTTTAGGGTTTGGGAAAATCAAAGAAAATAGAAATTTGGGATTTGTATTGGTTTTCATTTCTATCTTTTGCAAGAGTTTTCCCAAGTGTTTTTCTTTGATTTCTTATTTTCTAAACACCTAGTTTTTCCACTTGAGCTATATCTTCTATCCTAATCTATTTAGGATCTTTTGTTTGTGGAAAAGAGATTGTTTGAGGTTGATTGAGCCTCTAAGTTGTACACCCTTGCTTTTGTTTGTATCCCTCTTTGGTAGAGTTGATCGGGTGATTGGTTTGCTCCCTCTTTGGTAGAGGTTGAGATTGTGGTTTGCTCCTTCTTTTGTGAGGTGGAGTTTGGTTTGTAAATCCTCTTCGGTAGATGTTCCCTCGGTGGGAGTATAGTGGATTAGAAATCCTTCTCGGTGAAGGCGGGGACGTAAAGCTAGGGGCTCGAACCTCGAAACATATCTTTGTGCTTGCGTTTGATCCATTGTCTCTCTAACTCTCTCTCTCTCTCTCTCTTTATATTGTGCATAGCATCATTCATATCATACATATCTACTTGCTTGCATTTGTGCCTTGCATATATTCATATTGCCTATTCATCTTATATGCTTGGTTGTTTGTGTATGCCTCACTTGTACTTAACCACAAGAGCTTCATATAGCACCTCAACGCATATCTAGGGGAATCAAGAGGAGTTAGTCCAGAGCCCTTCACGGGGAATTCGGCTACACTTGTTGGTTGTACTAAGTGTGATTGCAAAATTTGTTTTAACTTCCGCATTTAGCGCATTTAGTTTATAGATTAGCATTATCACCTATTCACCCCCTCTAGGTGATTTATAATTGGTATCAGAGCCTATGCTCCTGATATTTTAGGCTTAACATCCTAGGAGTGAGATCCTTTGTTTGCTAATCTATTGTTTGCATTTGTTTGCTTGCACACTCATATAGTTTACCATGGACTTCATGACCCCACCTAGTTTTGACCCTTCCAACATTGTTGTTTGGAAGTATAGGATGTCCATGTACCTAAAGACCCTAGGTCTGCATGTTTTCCTTACCGCTACCAAGAGATGTTATCTTGGTGACCGCAAGCATATAGGGGCCAATGCACAAGCCCTTGAGGCCATTAGAAGCACGCTACCTAAGAATCTTATGCTTGCTTCTAACTTTGATTCCGCATTTGCAGTATGGAATATGTTGACAACAACCACCATCTAAGCTTCAAATGTCAATTCAACAAGAGGAGGAATCTAGTGGAGAATCCGAGCCACAACAATGCCATATGATCCAAGGGAATGACTCCCTTGAGGTACAATCGGAAACTCAACTAGATAGTCTTGATTATAGTTCTTCATGTGATGAAATATTGATGCCCATGATTTGAATGAAGAACTTTCTATTGTTTGTGAAAAATTGATAGAAAAATATAAAGTTTTGAAAAAGAAAAGTCTAGTGATTGAAAAAGATAATATAAGTTTGCATTCTAGACTTGACAAGATTTTGCAAGAGAAGGTTGAGGTCTATAATGAAAGGGATTCATTGAGATCTCCATTAGACCTTGCACTAAAAGAAAATGAATTTTTAAAATCTAAAAATAATTGCCATGTTATTTTAGAGAAAAATGAAAACTTGTCTTCAAAAATTGATTTTGTTTTAAAGAGAATGTTGCATTGAAAAATAAAATAATTTCTATTTCAAATGTTTAGATGTATGTTTAAAGAAAAATGTTTCTTTGCAAAATAAAATAGATGCTCATGTTGCCATGCTAGTGTAGCTTCTTCATCTAGTCTACCTATTGCATGTACCTCTTCTTCTAGAATTAATGATGATATTTTTTGCTTAAGAAGAGTGTAGATTGTTTGGCTCCACTTTGAGCCAATGTGCCAAGAGCCATCCACGTTTGAAACTATGTTTCGAAAGAAACAAGTTCCATCTATTATTCATGCACACCCACCTCCACATACACATGCTCCTCACGGACACCATCATCACTTGTATGCTCATGTGCACACTTGTACACATTGTGGACGTAAGGGCCACCTTGCTAAATTTTGTTATGATAGATTACATGTTTCAAATTTAGCAAATAAATTTGTTTGGGTTAGAGAAGGGACTAACCCCCATGAACCCAAGAAGATATGGGTACCAAAGACCACCCCTCTTGTTTATGATGTAGGTGTGGGCTCTCACATGACGTGAGAGTAGTTTTACCTTGGAGTGGATGCGTTCCGAGCTTCATGGAAATCAATTGGATGCATCACTTTCAAGGGAAGTTTGGTGGAGATGACCACCTTGGTTTGGAGTACTAGAGAGGTGCCTTCATTGGTTTTGGTATCGAATCTCTAACTCCTTATTTATGTTTGCATGCTTTCCATGTTTATCATTTGTAGCATGATTTATTGTTTTTAGATTATTGTGAAAATGCCATGATTATTAGACCCTTGACATGCATGTATAGCCTTTTGAGACACCCATGTTTATGTGGACAATTATTTTTGTGTTCTCACCTTTGTTTAGCTATCATGTACATCATGAATCTAATAACATGTGGATTTACATAATAATCATGTTTATTCTTATCATGTTAATTTTTATCTTGTTTTGATGCTTCATGTGTTGATTACTTGTTTAAATGTTAGTTTTCATTAAGACTAGGTATATACTTGTACATATAGTGGGCCACAAATAAATCTATATATGTTTTGTGCTTGAATGCTTATTTGAACCCATTAGATGTGCTAGTATAGTCTAGTTTTGATGATTCATGCATTTTAAACTTGTGTTCCTAATTTTGAATTTGTTTTATGAGTTTTCCTTTCATGTATATGTTTATTTTGCCAAACTTTAAGATATACATGTATACCCCTTGAGTCGTTTGCCTTTCATGCAAATCTATATATATGGACTCAATTGTGTTTAAGGATATGTATGTATACTTTTTGTATTGACAAATCATACATATACCTTGAAATAAAATTTGTTTTAATGGAAATTCAGTTTTTCATGTTTCCATGTGTTTATGTTTAACTTCATGTATATGTCCATTTTATCCAAATTATTGTTTATACATATACATTCTTTTGAGCCACGTGCCTTCATGCATATATCTTTGTGGATTCGTTGTGTTTTGAATATGTATGTATACTTTAATTTGTATAAGACATACATATACCTTGAAGATTAAATAGTTTTAATGATTTTCATGTTTTCTTATTTCAAGGAATATTAAGCTTAATTGAATATTTTCATGATCATGTTCTTCACATTGTATTTGTACACTCCCTTCTTGTTTGCTCATGGTTTGTTTTCATGAGTTATATTTATGCATAATTGAATTAAGTGTTGATTATCATGTGGATTTCATGTTTCATGAAAAATAATTTATTTTTATTCCTTACTTGAAGGATTTCGTACTAGTTAACAAATTTTTCATTTAACTAGTTGCGATATTCTTCATTTTGGTAGAGTTTTTCAAACACACTTTATTTTTCAAATCTATTTTTGAAAACCCCTTCCTTCCAATGGGAGGTTGGATGGGAGATCATGTTCATGTATGCTTTAAAATAAAAATCATTTAAACTTGAACCTGATTGGGTGCTAGTTATATGATGTATACACTTGATCATTAGTGTTATTTCAATTGGTATCATTGAATTCTTTCAATTGGTATCAATTTTGACCTTTCTTGTATACTCATATATGTTTGTATGTATGAATGCTTTCAATTCCAAGAATATCAATTTCAATTGGTATCTATTTTCATACATATATATATGTTTGTGTTTATGCTAAGCTTGAGCTTCAATTTTGTTTCAACTGATTAGTTTTCAATTGCTTTTCAATTGGTATCTTATTTCAAGCCTATGCATGTGTTTCGTTGGTATTTCATAAAGGGGGAGAAAATTCGATTTTCATATTTACAATTGGTATTTGTATTTCCACTCCCTTGCTTTATGATAGAAAATAAAAATTTTAAATTGATATCATATACTTAAAAGGAAAATACTCTCTTTTTGGTATCAAGATTTATGTTTAGGAATTCAATGTTTATAATGTTTAAATTTCTATTGATATCAAGATGCACTACTTTGACACATTCTTTATTGGTATCAAATTTATTTTTATTGAGAAAATTCAAAATGTTTTAATAAAATGTTTAAAAAAAAAAGTTTTGTTTTGTATTGCCTATATGCAAGGAGAGCTTAACATCTCTTTTACATATAGATTCATGATGAGTGTATCGTGTATTGAGGAGCTTGACAACTCTTCTTTATGTGGTACACGTGTGTAGGGGGAGCTTCACATCTGCTCTTATGCATTGCATAGTGTACGTTATGTGCATTAGGGCTTGTCATCCCTCCTTCATGTAATGTATCTACGTAGGGAAGCTTCACATCTTCCTCTTCATGAATGTATATAGCATATGCCATTTATTTTATCGATCTATGTTTACTTTCAATTGGTATCAAAATGCTACCTTGACATATTTTAAATTGGTACCTTAATTGATTGTCACTCCTATTTGGTTTTTGTTTTGTTTTAGACAAAAAGGGGAGAACATTTTTTATTAACCCTTTTATTGATTCTTGTGTCGAACAAAAAGGGGGAGAAAAATTTATTAATTGGTTTTGTTTTTACCCCTTATTGAAGATTGTTTCTTTGTATTAAAAAGGGGAGAAGATTTTGTTTTGTTTTGATTTTTACCCCTTTGTTGATGATTGACAAAAAGGGGGAGAATTATTTGAGAGTTTAATATGCATATATAAAACTTCATATTTATGTTTTTTCATATATTAACTTTAATTTAGTTTAATTTTAATTGGTATCTAGAGCATGTTTTTGTTTTTTTGAACATTTCATTGGTATCTAGAACCTTTCATTGTTTATGCATAGATATGCATGTTTCATGTTTCATGTTTCATGTTTAAGAGCCTTCATTGCATATTCTTTATGTTTATTTGTTTATGCATGAGTTAAGGGGGAGCTTCTTTGAAGCTTAACTTTAATCCATGCATATATAACTCCATGAGTTTTGTCATCATCAAAAAGGGGGAGATTGTTGGCCCGGAGGCCTTCCTCTCTAGTTTTGATGATGATTAACTCATGTAGTTATGTTTACTAATAATCTTGTGATTTTAGTTCCAGATCATTAATCAAGATATTAGTTGGTGATTGCTTCAAAAAGATGAGTTTGGAAGCCTCACATGGTGATTCCGGTGCCCGAGCGTCAAGATCATACATAGCCTCACTCGGTGGATCACGGTTTGGAATCGAGTCAACTTGAAGATGGAAGATCGTCAAGAAGACTTAGGTATCCTAGTTTTAGTGTGTTTTAGATCCATGTGTAAAGATAAGAATAGTTGATATGCTCAAGTGCACAACACACACAAGTTTTATGTTTGGATATTGGTTTTTCGTTTTTTTAGTTTAACCGATATTTGTTTTCATGAATAGATTGATCAAAACACTTTAAATGGTTTATATGTATAATAGATGTATTCTAGTTATACATGCATGCTTAAACTTCCTATACAAACTCATTTTGACTATCTTATTCATGTATAGAAAAATACAAGTTTGATAAAAATACAAGTTTTGGTTTTTGGTAAAAATATTATGACACAAAAATAGTTTCATATGCTTGATATTTGGGTCGAAATTTTTATCACATGTTTATATATCAATGCAAAATGATAAAACTATTTTTGGGTATTTTTATAAGACTTAAAAGAATTTTTAGAAATATTTTTAACAAGTGTTTCTGTCCCAGATTTGTGGCTGACAGGCCAGGTCGGCCGACCGCACGGGTCGACCGCACCAAAGGCCGGTCGACCCTTGCGGTCGACCGACGTGCACAGGCTTGTGCACGTTTGGCAGCCTCAAGGACGGTCGGCCGGGCGGCCGACCGGACCAGAGAGCTTTGCTCTCTGTATCTGGGCGGTCGGCCGTGCGGTCGACCGGTTTGCTCCAACGGTCACATTTCTGACCGTTGGCGATCGGCCGGGCCGGCCGATCGGTAGCCTGTCAGGCTGCCAGACCAGCCTAACGGCTAGTATTATTTTGGGGCTATAAATACCCCATCTCTTCATAGTTTTAAGCAAGATTTTAAGAGCCAAAATTTCTCTGATATACAAGTGTTTTAAACAAGTTTTCAAAAGTGTTTTTTGGGCTTTAAACTTCAAATTTAGGTTTGTGTTTTAGGGTTTGGGAAAATCAAAGAAAATAGAAATTTGGGAGATTTATATTGGTTTTCATTTCTATCTTTTGCAAGAGTTTTCCCAAGTGTTTTTCTTTGATTTCTTGTTTTCCAAACACCTAGTTTTTTCACTTGAGCTATATCTTCTATCTTAATCTATTTAGGATCTTTTGTTTGTGGAAAAGAGATTGTTTGAGGTTGATTGAGCCTCCAAGTTGTACACCCTTGCTTTTGTTTTGTATCCCTCTTTGGTAGAGGTGATCGGGTGATTGGGTTGCTCCTTCTTTGGTAGAGGTTGAGATATTGGTTTGCTCCCTCTTTTGAGGTGGAGTTTGGTTTGTAAATCCTCTTCGGTAGAGGTTCCCTCGGTGGGAGTATAGTGGATTAAAAATCCTTCTCGGTGAAGGCGGGGACGTAGAGCTAGGGGCTCAAACCTCGAAACATATCTTTGTGTTTGCGTTTGATCCATTGTCTCTCTAACTCTCTCTCTTTATATTGTGCATAGTATCATTCATATCATACATATCTACTTGCTTGCATTTGTGCCTTGCATATATTCATATTGCCTATTCATCTTATATGCTTGGTTGTTTGTGTATGCCTCACTTGTACTTAACCACAAGAGCTTCATATAGCACCTCAACCCATATCTAGGAGAATCAAGAGGAGTTAGTCCAGAGCCCTTCACGGGGAATTCGGCTACACTTTTTGGCTGTACTAAGTGTGATTGCAAAATTTGTTTTAACTTCCGCATTTAGCGCATTTAGTTTATAGATTAGCATTATCACCTATTCACCCCCCTCTAAGTGATTTACAGTTGCGTCTAGAGAGAATGGATGGAGTCAAATCAGACGTGATTTGCTTAGAGAATTGAATGTTTATCCCTACTTATATGAAAGCGTATATGGCAGTTTTGAATGAGTCGAGAAGATTAGACTTTCACTGAATCACTTTGAAGGCACAGCACCGTATGATAAGTAGATGGTCATGCCTGATATTAATTCCATATCCTCTCATTATAATATAGTGTTATTTTTTTTTCAAAGACACAGTCTCTAACTTTTTTGCCGCTTAGAACTCAACCTATTCCTTTCAATACACCCCGACCATTGCAATCAGTTTTGTCAACAATAACTATATCACTGAAGTACATCTACACAATGGACATCCAGTATCCCGTTGGCATATAAGTGGCACGAGAATCGACTACCAGTTACTGAAGGTAGGGACACTGCATGTAAAATGGTTTACAAATGTATAGCGATTTGTTTAGTAGTTCTAATATTTTTGACGGTAATATTGATTAAATTATTTATCATTTTATTAAAGAATTATGCTCACATTCCATTTTGATTTAATGAAATGTGATTTTTTATTATGAATTGTGGTTAATGGATTATGATTTTTTAATATATATTTATTTATATTTATGGTTTTTGAATTTTCCAAGGAACAACTTCATTTCTCTGCTCGACGTGCAGGCGCCGAACATTTTTTTTCTCTGCTTGACTGTTAATAGCCGAACAGTGAACTTATGTTCAGCCTCTGCAGGTCGAACAAACAAAAAATGTTCGGCGTGCAGGGACCGAACAGAAGGTATGAGGAGAAACTAGCTAGTCTGATAAGAATGTTTATATGTTCACAACCTCCATTCATAAATATATAAATTTTCATAAGGGTTACAGCTTATATCAGATTGATCCATTCTTTGTTGCTTGCTTCGAAGCTTATATCTTTGAAATGAATTCCGGCATGCAGGAATACAAAAAACATCTCATTAAAGTAACTTCAAGTTATGAACATCAAATCTAAAGACTATAAAAGTTATCTCAAATGCACCAAACACTGAAGGACTTGGGGCACCACCTTCCCAAAAGACTAGCTTTCTAGGTGGAGTTGCCCAAATCCTTATATACCCAAGACCATCCCCACATCTAACCAATGTGGGACTATTTGTTCGACCCAATCCCAACAATCCCCCTCGAACAAAGAGTCTCCCTTGCAAGCTCAACTTCTTCACACTGGAAGATCAAATGCTCCATCGAGATCCAACTCTTCACTGTGTGGGAGCCACACACCTTATGTGAAGTCTAACTGCAGTCGTTCACTGATTAGTCTACAATTCTGCAATATTATATCTCATTTTCCTACCGATTTATGAATAAATTGTCGGTCTAAACCGTGTTTTTGACTCTATTGCAGGTAAATCAAGAGTTTCAAGGGAAAAGGAGTAATAAGAGCTTAATTAAACCCCTTTTAGGGTAATTAATCCCGAATTTCATGGAGGCCAAGTAAGGGATTATGTAGAAGATACGTCGAACCTAGACCTTTGCTCATGTCAGACGAATATTCGGGCGAAATTACCAGAAACAGAATATACCAGGAAGCTCCTAGAGACACGACGCATCTCTGCACCAAACCAGGGAGATAACTCCCTGGTTTTGGCCGCGGATCCGCCGTCCATTGGTGGGGCCACGCGTCGATTTTTGACGCGTGGCCCCGTATCGTCTTCTAGAAGCTACCTATGCCTATAAATATCCCTGTATTTGGCCAAAACGGGGGCAATTTTCATTTTAGGCTAGGGTTTCTATGTTTTAGTGTAGTGTAGGTAGGTGTTCTTCATTTCTTATATTTTGTTATGTTATTTCGTTTTTAGATCATGTATTAGGGCTGAGAGATTTAGAGAGAGATAAAGAGGGATTGATGTAATAGATGGTGAGAATCTATGTAAAGGTGCCTCCTTTCTTCTCCAATGTAATCTCCTCCATCTTCTACATGTTGCTTGGCTAACTTTTCTTCTTCTCATGTCAATCTAATTACTAACCACTAACCATCTAACCACTTACTTGATAATCCACATAATCTTATAGCCTCTCCAAGGCCTTGCTCTTGCAAGAGCCATTGATGGCTCATGATGATGGGTTCTAACATCTAACTTGCTAACCAAGCTAACTCTCTCTTATTTCATGCTTACTTCTAATGGTTTGATGATCTAATGTTTGTATTAGCTTGCTCTTGATGCAAGTTTGAATGTGATGAACCATCTTATTTGCCATGCTTTGTATCGTCTCTTGAAGCCAAGGATTAGTGATGGCCAAGGATCCATGTGAGGCAACTATCACTAAGAGGTTAGCATGTTAGTGGATCAATTAGTAGTTAGTAGCCATGAGTTTTCTTTTATCTTGCTTTAAAAACTATTTTCCAAGTATCTTTTCATTGTTGTTTTTTCACCGCTTTCTTTGTTTGTCTTTGTTTTCATTTTCTTACTACAGCTTGTTCTTCTTCTTTTCTATTTTGTTTTTCAAACCACTCCTCATTTGTTTTCTTCACCGCTTTCATCGCCTTCCCCGCCTACCACATGCTTGTTTTCCTTTTCTTTTCTTTTCACTTTCTTTCTTTTAATAAAGAAGAACTGTTAACATAAACGTGAATAAAAACTGTTAATGCTTCTATCGCCTCCCATCCCTGTGGATTCGACCCGTTGAGCCAATGCTATAACGGAAGTATCGAGGGCATATTAGCACATATCCGAGCTTTTACATTGGTTTCACAACTACACATTTAAGAGTGCTAGTTTTGCCCCGATCAAATTTTGGGGCCGTTGCCGGGAAACGGGAATGGTTTTGATTTCACGTTTTTGTTAACATTGTCTTCTCTGTTTTGGCGTGCAGGACATTCTTTATAGGATTTTAACATTGCAGAAAAGACACTAGCTTTGCATCTCCCTGCTCTAGAAACTAGGGATCCAGCTTTTAAAGAACCGCCGCGCAAACGCGACATTTGCCGCGCCAATGCGGCCATTTTGTAATCATTGTGTATCTTGTTGTGCTGGGATGTGTTCATTGTAATAGCTAGTGGATCTGTACTATTACTTTCCTGCTTTGATTGCCTATCCACTTGTAGAAAAATCAAGTCTAAAAAGCGTATAGAAATCTTGCAGGAGTCTGCGTTACAATTTCAAAAGTCTTCTTCTTAGTCTGTTGATATGATGGAAACACAATTGAGTAAATTGGTCAACATTTTTAAGAATGAAGAAACTCTCTCTTCTCCACCTTTGACCATTCAAATATCTCTAACTCTATCAATTTTGACCCATGACTCTTATTGTTTTGAAAACCAAGATTCCTACACTCCTTTTCTAGAATAACCACTAGAAGATACATCACATCTAGAAAAGAAGATAGAAGTCTTGCAAGAGTCCGCACTAAAATTTTAAAAGTCATCTGCCGAGTCTGTCAATAGGTTGGAAACACAATTGAGTCAATTGGTTAGCATTTATAGAAATAAGAAAACTCTATCTTATCAACCTTTGACCAATTCAGCTATGCTAAACTCTATTGATCTGACCCCAGGACTCTTATCATTTTGAACATCAAGATTCAATTTCAGCACATTCACCTGAACTTGTCCAAACTTCAAATCCCATTGACATTTTGGCAAGTTATCCTTTTCATGAAATTGAACTTGAGCATGAATATGATCCTGAACTTCCACTTGATAATTTAATTTCACTTTCTGATTCAATATTGACTGAGGTGTTTTTACCCTGAATTCAGGCCTTTTTTCGAGTCAGTATTGGATCCTGTACCAATCCATTGTGAAATTGAATCACCAATCTTTTATGATGATCATATTGAACTTGACCAATTTCATACTTTTAAAAGTCCCATTGATAAATTGGCAAGTTCTCATTTTTATGGAATTGAACTCAATGAGGAATGTGACCTTGATCTACAAATTTGTGATCCAGTTCAAATTTCTGAATCAATATTGATTCCTGTTTTGTTACCCAATTGAGTAACATTTTAGAGTCAGTTTTGATTCCCATACCTGTCATTCTTGAACTTGAATAACCAATTTTAGATAGTCACATTCCATCATGGGAAAATGAATGTGGACTTGAGCTTCAACTTCTTGATTTGGACCCACTTCCTGAACCAATCTCGACTCCCGAACTTTTACTTGACTTAAGTCTTTTCGCTGAGTTGGTATTAGTTCCTGTATTTCCTGAGTCCAAATCAATCATTCCATTCTGGGACAAGGGTCTTGATAAATTTGACTCTGAAATTATTTTAAAAGTTTGGAATTAGATAGGGTAAATTTTTTAATAAAAATCATAAATATATACATCATTCTAGTGGGTTGTATTCTAGAGGTCTCTGGTGGGTTCCTCCGGACTCCACGCAAATTGGATTGGGCCGCATTTCGTGGACCAATCGACTGCCACCGGAACCACCACCTTGAGGTGATTTTTCCTTCCCTCTCTATTTGTTTCATGCATATATACATCACGATGCATTGAGGACAATGCATGAGATAAGTGTGGGGGAGGATTTACTAACATAGAGTTTTTAGATTTTCTTTCTTTTACACTCCTTTTAGGATACTTTTAAAAATCTTTCCTTTTGTATAGGAATTTTCTATTTCTTTAAAAAACTTTTTGAAATAAGAGACAAAGTTTTAATCTATTTTTAAGAAAATTAAGATGATCTTAGAAATTAAGGAAACCTTAATTAAGACATCTTAAACCCAGTCGAAATAATGGATCTTGTTCAAAATTATAGGTTAAGTAAGATAAATTGGGGAGATAATTTTATCTTGAATTTTTTGCCTTAGATAGTATGCACTTTACACTTACATAATTTTTGGATGAACACAAAGACCTAAAATGCCATAAAGTAAAAATAAATAAAAGAAATATATATATATAAATGAAAAAAAATCACTTATAAGCTGGATAACTATGCCGCAAGAAGCATATTTGTTCACGCCTAACGGTGGTCAAAAGAAACAAATAATCTCCCTTAGTTTTGTAGCCTTGTTTACTCGAGTCCTTAAACCTGAGGGATGTTTCTCATCTGGTGCCCTAAAACCGTCTGGTCTGGGAGTCATCGGTTATAGGCTCACTACATGGGTGAACTAGAAAGCCTAAGAAAACTAAGGAAAGAAAAAAAGAAAAAATAAATAAAATATACATATATATGAATATAAATAAATGGCTTGATGGTTGGAGTTGAAATCCCAGAAATCTTCACTATCACAAAGTGTATATTATCTAGGTTTTATTAAAGATAAAATATTCAATTCAATTTTGAATTCTTATGTTAATTAAAGACAAGATCTTGTATAGAGACTAACTTTAAGGAAGAATGATTTTTGGTGGACTTATAACCTTAGATCGCTTATATTTTTGCAAAAATATTTTGAAAACTTGTCTCTCCTTCAAAATGTGTTTTTCAAAATACTAACATTTGTCTTCTTTCTTTATGGATTTTGTGGGTGCAATCCGCTGAAAACCCTCAGGAGACAAAACTCCTCCTCTAGGGTAACCTAGAAGTTTAACGGCTGTTTGCACATGCTCAGTGCAATCGCGTCACCTGCGAAAGTGGTGTAAAACATTTGTAGTATAGTTTTCTTTTCTTGTTTTGCTCGGGACGAGCAAAAGATAAGTGTGGGGGTGTGATTAGTCTACAATTCTGTAATATTCATCGCATTTTCCCACCGATTTATGAATAAATTGTCGGTCTAAACCGTGTTTTGGATCTATTGCAGGTAAATCAAGAGTTCAAGGGCAAAGGAATAATAAGAGCTTAATTAACCCCTTTTAGGGTAATTAATCCCGAATTTCGTGGAGGCCAAGTAAGGGATTATCTAGAAGATACGTCGACCCTAGACCTTTGCTCATGTCAGATGAATATTCGGGCGAAATTACCAGAAACAGAATATACCAGGAAGCTCCTAGAGACACGACGTATCTCCGCACCAAACCAGGGAGATAACTCCCTGGTTTGGCCGTGGATCCGCGGCAAAAGCTGCAGATCCGCGTCACATTGGTGGGGCCACGCGTTGATTTTCGACGCGTGGCCCCGTCTCGTCTTCCAGAAGCTACTATGCCTATAAATATCCCTGTATTTTGCCAAAACGGGGCATTTTTCATTTTTAGGCTAGGGTTTCTATGTTTTAGTGTAGTGTAGGTAGGTGTTCTTCATTTCTTATATTTTGTTATATTATTTTGTTTTAGATCATGTATTAGGGCTGAGAGATTCATAGAGAGAGAGATAGAGAGGGATTGATGTAATAGATGGTGACAATCTATGTAAAAGTGCCTCCTTTCTTCTCCAATGTAATCTCCTCCATCTTCTACATGTTGTTTGGCTAACTTTTTCTTCTTCTCATGGCAATATAACTACTAACCACTAACCATCTAACTACTTACTTGATAATCCACATGAATCTTATAGCCTCTCCAAGGCCTTGCTCTTGTAAGAGCCATTGATGGCTCATTGTGATGGGTTCTAACATCTAACTTGCTAACTTGCTAATCAAGCTAACTCTCTCTTATTTCATGCTTACTTCTAATGGTTTGATGATCTAATGTTTGTATTAGCTTGCTCTTGATGTAAGTTTAAATGTGATGAACCATCTTATTTGCCATGCTTTGTATCGTCTCTTGAAGCCAAGGATTAGTAATGGCCAAGGATCCATGTGAGGCAACTATCACTAAGAGGTTAGCATGGTTAGTGGATCAATTAGTAGTTAGTAGCCATGAATTTTCTTTTATCTTACTTTAAAAATTATTTTCCAAGTATCTTTTCATTGTTGTTTTTTTACCGCTTTCTTTGTTTGTCTTTGTTTTCATTTTCTTTACTACAATCTTCTTCTTCTTTTTTATTTTGTTTTCCAAACCACTCCTCTTTTGTTTTCTTTGCCGCTTTCATCGCCTTCTCCGCCTTCCACGTGCTTGTTTTCCTTTCCTTTTCTTTTCACTTTCTTTCTTTTAACAAAGAAGAACTATTAACATAAAACGTGAATAAAAACTGTTAATGCTTCTATCGCCTCCCGTCTCTGTGGATTCGACCCGTTGAGCCAATTCTATAACGGAAGTATCGAGGGCACATTAGCACATATCCGAGCTTTTACATTGGTTTCACAAACTACACATTTAAGAGTGCTAGTTTCGCCCTAATCATTCACTCCTCTACACCGCATGACAGACCGCGTGACATGCGTGCACCCATTGGAATGCGGCACCACTGCCAAATTTCTCGAGAGCCCAACATTAACTTCACAGGGGTCTATTGCGCCTTTTTGCGCCATTGAGGTGAGCATGCCCATTGCGACCTTTGCGCCATTGGGGGATCTACATCGTCGAACATCACCCACACATACGATTAAGTTTGGGGCATGGCTCTGATACCACTTGAAGGACTTGGGCACCATCCCAAAAGACTAGCCTTCTAGGTGGAGTTGCCCAAATCCTTATATACCCAAGACCATCCCCACGTCTAGCCGATGTGGGAGTATTTGTTCGACCCAAATCCCAACAAACACATAGTTCAAATTTAAATAGATTAACTACGAAAATCAAGTTACAATAGCTTAGAAGTTTTACATCTCTTAAAAAGAGTCCAGAAGTTCTACATCTCAAGAACACACAATACAGAGTATTCTCATCCTCTCTGGGTCTACGTGCTCTCCTAGCATATGTGTTTGTGAAATCACGATTGTGCATCAATTCTCCTTCTTCATCCCCTTCCAGTGTCTGTTTCATATTGTATACTGTATTGTACAAGCTAGGTATAGTATAATCTCACATGACCCCTTTGAATCATGGGTTCGCAAATCAGTAGCGCACTAGAGATACGCTATGTAAGATATAGAATATGTCAATAAAGGAGTGCTTTAAATTAAAGATATTTTTCAACTCGGTGAATATTTTACCTCGACCAAGTGTGGAGGGTGAGGCATACGTGGCAAGTGGGCGACCAGGAGCACTAGCGAACTTGTACGCCAGATTTTGAATGACTGAATGAGATTTATTATGATATCAGTCAATGTACTTGTCCAACACCTCCCATGCATACGTCGCTGGTACACTTCTTTCCTCTTTCAATAGCACAAGACTATACTACCTCTCCCACAAGTGATCAACACAGGTGTACGATAACTAATACTGCAACGCATTATACCCTCTTCTAACAGTGGATGCGAGATCGATGAAGGAGGTATAATTTGAGCCCTACCAAATTGTCGTAACACATTTCTGGATGATAGGGTCCAATGATGTCCACACACTTGATGCAGCCAGTGAAGAAAGAAACATCATAGAGCGGATGTTGATCTCTAGAATCCTGATACGGTTTCCATAAGACCTACAAATGAAAAGAAGTCTAAAGTGAGAAGAAATAAAAAATGTTTATTTTTTTCTTCTTAAAACATAAGCATAACTAAGATCTAAACTTGAGATTTTTTTATCCAATCAACTTACCTCGTCTGGATGCAAGCAATCGAGAGATTCACGGAGTGCCTGTAGCTTCTCCAATGAGCTTCCTGCAGGTCCATGCAACTCCCATCCTCATTAATTGCTAGTGTGACCCACAATTCATAGAGTGTAGTATAATATAATATAAAAAAGTAGTACAAATAACATTACTCTAATTAAAATAAAGAATTAAGTAATTTACATTTTTATTGTTGTCAACTAAATTAAAAATTCAATAACACATCGTGATTTTTTATAAACACATCAAAATAGAAATTGCAAAGAAAAAGAAGAGTAAAAAAAACTTTTACCCGCTAATAAACACATTAAAAATGGTTCGAAGTTCCAAGATGATTCCTCACTTTATTTTCTTTCTATCGCTATCTTCTAAAGTGCACATGACTTAAATTGCGGGGACAATCTTTAGAAATCAGAACATTACTACAGACATAAAATGAACAGTTGAAATTCTCTATAACTACAGACAGAGGAATGTGCAGAATCCCAGTTATTCTCAAATGAGCATAGGCAACCAAACCTAGTAAAAAGAACAACTTAGCAGGCAAAATTTAAACATTGTATTCCAAACAAAGACAAAATTCCTACAAACTCTAGATTCAAGAATAGCCATAAAAAGTTAAATTATAGAAACATGATTTAGAATATAAATTCAGGCAACCAAATAACAAGCTGATGGAAACACACGAGTAAAAAGACATTAATAACAAGTTAACTTCACCAGCAAATAACAGAATCAAGCAGGCATGGTTAAACATATAGAATAAATACAGGTCACTTATTCAGGCCTTAAACACATGGTCAGAAATTAACACAGATCTAGCACATTCATTCCATCGTTATGTCATTACTAGATCTTCATTTACTCTATTCATATCCGACAGATAAAATTTCCTTGTTTACATGCATAAATACCGAATTCAATGGATCAAACCCCACTGTCTAAGGTAAACCCAAACGATTTAGAGTTTTGGATATTGATCTAAACCAAATACCTAATCCATGGATCTAGAATTTATACAGAAGCTGTGGACACACCAAACTAGGCATGGATGTGGCTGGGGGAAGCCAACCTCTTACACCTTAATTAACCACATTGTACCTAATAAATTGCTTGTACCCTTGATTGGTGGAAGGGCAGAAACTTAGATCAGATGACAAAAGTATATAAATGTGATGAGGACATCAAAACGAAGACAAGACGTGCGTGTCAAGGGAGACAAAAATGCACAACACCAGCAAGTACTTGGCTTGAGTGAAATTTAACCCAGAGATGTACTTTTCGATTTATTGTATTTTTGGTTATTTAGTTTTTTTTTTTGTTTATTTCAGTTTACTTTATTTTAGTACTACATCGCTTGTAATTTGGAATTTTAGAATTCTTGACACATAACAATTTGATTAACATACATACTAAATTTTGAAAAAAATTGTAGATCATTATAATTCTTTATAAAAAGACTAAAATAACCTTTTAGTTACCTAAAATTATAAATGTCGCCTTTCATATTGATTAATACACACATTCATTGATTAATATATACACCCATTTAATTAATATTGTTATTGATTAGTACACACAACTTTTTCAACACAAAAATCCTTTATTATTTATTTTCAGAAAAACCCTAAAATTACAAATCACCCAAACCTTAAAAATTTCAACACATGGAGAAAAATTAACTATGTGGGAGCATTCACAATGAAGAGATAATTTTTATTTTTTAAATGTTAATTATTTGTTTTTACTGTTTTAAATTCATTTTTTCATTTTTTTTGTTTTTTTTTGTGATTTGTTCGGTGAACGAAGTCACCGTTTTTCAATTTGGTCGTCGCTTTCGACCGAACAAAAGTAAATTATTCGGCCAAATTAGACCAAACATAATTACTCTGTTCGGTCTGGTTGTGCCGAGCAATAAACATTTGTTCGGCTAAATTGGAATAAAGTAATTATGTTCGGTCTGATTTGGCCGAATAAATATTTTTTTTACAAATGTCTATTAGTTTTATTTTATAATCGAACAAAATATTATATTATATATATATATTATATATATTGATTTGTTTTTGTCTTATGTGATTGTACAGGGACATCCCTCTACCCATTTTAGTAGTACCCGTAATGAGATAAAATTAATTATATCATAAATTTCTGTAACACCCCGCTCCCGGAATACGTACTTAGTTGCGTATTCAGATTTTTCGATCGTATTTTTCAATTTACTTCCTGTATTTATTTTGTATTAAGAATTATTTATATGATCGTTTTGTCTTGGATCCGGATTCACGGACTCGGAGTCAGCCCTAGTCTGAACCGAGGACCCGATCCTAGGGTATTACTCAATTTGGTCTTTCTGGTATTTAGATTTGACCGATTTTAGTTTTAAACATCATTTTCCAATATTTTAGATTTTTTATGATTTTCTAGAATTTTCCTGAATTAATTGAAAATCTTCAATACTGGTGTCGACCAACACCGCTGACCGATTCCCGAATTTTTAATTTACAAACGGAGTAGAATTACTATAAACAGCTTTACACATTATTTCTTAAAATAACATTTTCTATCTAAATACTTTTTCTGAGAATTTCCTGAATTTATCAAAATTCCACCGGATTTGGTGTCAGCCAGTATCGCTGGTTGGTTCCAGGATTTTTAGTTTACACTCGGAATTGAATTTCTAAATTTCGCTTTCACATTACTTCTTAGAATTGTATTTTCTTCCTTAATATATTTTCTGAGAATTTTCATAATTTATCAAAATCCGGCCGACCCGGTGTAGATCGGTATCGGCGGTTGACTTCCGGATTTTTAATTTGAAAACGAGATTTTATTTCTGAAAACCGATTTCATATTATTCCTCAGGATGACGTTTTCTACCTCTGGGTATTTTTGGGGATTTTTCTGGAACAGTCGATATTTCGCGACCATATTATAATATTATTATTTTTTCTAATCTCTTCTTTTCTTTCTTTCTTTCTCTTTCTTTTCTTCCACCGACTCCAGCCCACTCCTCTCCACGTGGGCGACACCACCTCACCCCCCTCATTTAATCTCTCTCCCATCCATCAATCCCTATCACTCTCTCTCCTTTTCTTTTTCTTTTTCTTTTCTTTTTCATTTCCTTCCCTTCTTCTCTTTTCTCTTCTTCTTCTTCTTCATTGAGTGGCCGACGCCCAACTGGCCACCACCGCCGGCGCCTCTGGCCACTACGACGCCGGCGAGGAGACCCCCAACCTCCGGCCATCTCCTTCTCCTCTCTCTTTTTCTTTTCCTTTCTTTCCTTTTCTTTTCTTTTCCTTTTCTTTCTTTTCTTTTTTCCTTCATCCTTTTTCTCTTCCTCCCCAAGATCCGGCCACGACCACCGCCGCCGAGCCTCTCCTCCCTCCTCGCACCCCCGGCGGGGGCTGTCCGCCGCCGGCGCGACGCCGGCGGCCTGGGCGCGGCCAAGGGGCCTCCTGGCCCCCTGTGCGCGGGCGTGGAGGGGGCAGCAGCCCCCTCCCTTCTCCTTCTTTGGGGTGGCCGGAGGCCACCCCTGGCCTGCGTCGGCCACTGAGGGCCGGCGTGGCCTCCCCCTCCGCCCTCTGGCCGCACTGCCGCGGCCAGAGCTTGGCCAGGCCAGGGCTGTTGCCCTGGCCGTGAGTCTGTTGGAGGGAGGGGCAGCAGCCCCCTCCCTGTCTCTCCCCTGGGGTGGCCACCGGCCACCCCAGTTCTGGCGCCCCGCCGGCGCTTCGCCGGCGGCCGGCGGTCGTTCCCGGCCAGGGGGCTTCCAGCCCTCTGTGCGTGACTAGGGGGCTGCTGCCCCTCCTGTCCTCTCTCTCTCCTGCCCCATCCCTCTCTCTATCCTCTCTCTCTCTACCTGCCTCTTCTCTCTTTCACTCTTTCTCTCTCTTCTCTCTCTACTCTCTCTCCTCTCTCTACAATCTCTCTCTCCTGAACTTTCTCTCTCTCTCCCCAGATTATCCCTCTCTCTCTCCAGATTATATCTCTCTCCCCCTTTCTCTCTCTAGATCTCCCTCCTCTCTGTAAATTATTGACGCAGATCTCACCCCCGCGTCCAGGCAACCCCTTAACGCGAATCTTCGCGTTCTTGACATTTGTTTAACGCAGCCTTCGCGTTCTTGTATTGACGCAACGCGGAGTCCATACCCGCGTCTGTGTCCCTCTCGTGTCAACACGACGCGGAGCTAATGCCCGCGTCTGTATTCTTCCTGTGCTAACGCGACGCGGAACCCACGTCCGCGTCCGCGTTCTCCTCGTGTCCTGACTTGAACGCGGGTCTCGAACCCCGCGTTTGTGACATCTTCGCGACGCGACTTCCGCGTCTGCGACCCCCGCGTCTCACTCTCAAACCCGCGTCTCCCTGTGCACTCTCTCCTTCCATATACTTCTATCTCCAGGTTTCTCTCTCTAGCACCTCTTTCTCTCTCTAACTCTTTCTCTCTCCTCTTCACTTTCTCTCTCTAAATATTTATATATTATTATATTTTATGGAGCGTGCGCGAGTTCCATGGATTTCGGACTTTTTAGCATTTCCGGTGATTTAGGCGAGTGTCCTCGCCTCCATTTGGGTTTCCCCGCTTTGTCGGGTCGACATGTATTTCATTCCGTGTTTAAATGTATTTTGTATTGGGCTGAGTCCCTGTATTTGTGTATGGCCGAGTGCCAATGACTGGACATGTATTGCTCTGTGACGAATGCTTGTATTAGGGTAGTTTCATTCTTGTACATATACCATGCCTGTGATGTATTTTACTGCTTTATACCATGCGTGGCCGACCCTTCGTGGTCGTTAGACTCTGGGTTTCTGCCCACTCCTGGGATGGCTAGTAGTTACCGAGAGTGTGCTTAAACCCTGAGCATACTTGACCTCCGGACCCTTCAGCCTCCGGTCTCTCACTATCTCGAAAGAGACGTGATTGGGACCGTCAGGTTTCTCAGCTCCGTCTGGTGAGCACACTTAGCGCTCAGCGCTTTATTCACTAAATTCGTCTAGGCGAGATGCTATCGGATTTTTTACTCGTATTGTAAACCCGGTAACCTCGCCAAGTGCATTAGTGTCTAAACCCTGTTCGCTGCCTGTGCCTCCAGCTTGTTCAGCTCCGCCTGGTCATCATGATCAGCGTTCAGCGCTTTACCACTAGATTCGTCTAGACGAGATGCTGCCGGATTTCCTACTCGCACTTTAAGCCGAGTTGTCCCGGTAACCTTGCCAGACGCTCCAGTGTTAAATACTATTTGCGGTCTGTGCCTCCAGCTGCTCAGCTCCGCTTGGTTGTGCTCAGCTACTACTCTATCACATGCCATGTATTTACCTGATATGTTAACACTTGACATGCCATTACTTCATACCTGTCAACTACATGCTACTATTTAACACCTGTTTGTATCACCTGACAACTGATGTGTTATCACCTGACACCAGACATGCTACTACTTGGCAAATGCCCCTTGTTATGACATAACTTGCCACCGGACTAATATCAATCTCTTGACATGATTGGTCACCTGCCAAATATCATCCTCCTGTCATGCTATCACTTGACACCCGACATGATATACTTGCCTCTTGACATATTAATACTTGACCTGTGATTATCACATTTACGGGAATACTATACTTGTTATCCTGCATTACATGCAGTGACTTGAATCTTGTACTTGTTATCCTGTATATATATACAGTGACCTGAATCTGCAGTACTCATGTACTCCTGAACTCCTGATCATGTCTTGCACCTGCTATTCCCGTAAATTGATAATTACATAATAAACCATAAAACTGGACAACTTACATCGGGTCGGGGGAAACTTGCGGCTATCAATACGTGTTCGTGTTTACAGTGGTACTAGGCATGTTGTGCAACTAAAACTTCCGGTCTGACTTGTGGGCCTCCAGGCGACCGAGGGGAGTGCTGGCTCCCTCCTTCTTGGTACCATCTTGATAAGGGCATCCTATAAGACCCTCCTGATCGCCTTGCGGCAGGTTCCGTCCACCAAGCAACAGAACAATCCTGGGTCGTTATCCCGGGTATGTACGGGACCCACTGTAAATATTGTTCGTTGATACCCCGTTGGTTTCCAATAACAACCTTGCTCTACTCAGATGTGGATATATGTGTGCTGGGACGCTAGTTCACATATCTAGACATCGGGGTAAGACGAGTAATAATAATAATGAAAGATGCCAACTATGGATCTATTGTATGCTTTACCGAGCTTGCTTCCATCGGGTTTTACATTGGATTTCCGGTTTTATGATTATTATCATATTAGCTACTCATACCCTGTTTTATTACCCATGTTCCATTCCATCAGTCTACTGCTCCTATCTTATCATTCCATGAGTAGTTCCTGCTTGATATCACTTGTTATATATCTACCTACTTATACATGCTTATGCTCACGACACGGTTTTCAATGCATGATTATGATTCGGTTTTATCGAGACACGTGTGTTTATCCTTGCACGCCATCTGGCTTTCGTATCACCACTCGCCTGGGGAGTTCTATCTGACTCCCCTGGATTCTCATGTCCAGGTCATGGAGCTTGGAGCGTATGGATTCCCCCAGTTGCTGATCAGAGTGTCGCAGCGGTAGCGTGGATCTCAAGCAGACCGTTCAGAGCCCTATCCTTCCAGGCCCCCCTGTGTGCCTCTCAAGTTTTCCTTTTGTAAACTCGTGAGTGCCTTTTATACTGTTCATTCTTGTACATCCCTTTGTATTCTCGCATTTGCGCCTATCGATGATGTAATATTATTGTAATATTTGTCA
The DNA here is from genome assembly GCA_038442645.1 of Agave tequilana. Lineage (NCBI taxonomy): Eukaryota > Viridiplantae > Streptophyta > Magnoliopsida > Asparagales > Asparagaceae > Agave > Agave tequilana. Next base: position 28,579 of record JAVJIF010011383.1, read on the forward strand.
CATCTGGTGATAACTTTGTAATTGTACTCTTATGTTGGAATGTATAACGCACCACGTGCTTCCGTACTCTGATTCTTGCCTGTACTGATGCTTAGCGTATATACGTGAGGGTATTTCTGACCTGCATATATACGTCGCAGTAACGTCTCCGTACCTGCAGGATCGGGGCGTTACAATTTCACCATGTATAAGATATTTTAAAATACTGAGGCATTATCAAATGGGCTCGAGAAGTTGATAAGTCACATAAATTTATGATCGTTACAAATGCCTGTAAGTACATATTGAGAAAGACCCACGACTATCTTGTGCATATGAATTGGCTGAGTATGGCAAAGTTAATATGCACATTTCATTAAATTCGATTGACAAACATTGGAAGAAACTAGATATGTCATCATCCGTGCCTTTTGATAATAAGTGGTAGGTGATGTAAGAAATCGATGGACAAAAGAGATAAACATGATAAAACAGTGATTTTCTGCGGCCAATGATTCTGAGCAGATAATTTTGTTGAAGAGGTTAAGAGAGTTAGTTAATCCATGTACTTCATCTCTTATCGAACCTACCGTTAAGATAAAAATGTGGCAAGAATTTTGTATAAAATGAAGCATTAACTCGCCAACTACCTATGGCACACGAATTGATTGTTTCATCACAGGATAGCTGTTTCGATATCAATTCTCAGAATGTGATGCTAGTTTCTTTCATATTCATAAAGCGGCCAAAGAAAAATGTATAATTTCTTTTTTATAATTAATATGCTTTACTTTTGTTTAAATATTAAATACTAATACTATTATTGTAGGTTGTTCGGTCACATTCTTCGTTGGGTGTGCAAGCTAATGAAAACTACTTAGACCGACTTCCGAAACCACCGCGCATGCGGATTGCATAAGTGAAGGATGTGCAAGTTGATGGAAACTGTGGATATTAAGCCATTGCATATTTGTTGGGTTTGGAGAGAATAGATGGAGTCAAATCAGACGTGATTTGCTTAGAGAATTGAATGTTTATCCCCACTTATACGAAAGCGTATATGATAGTTTTGAATAAGTCGAGAAGATTAGACTTTCACTGAGTCACTTGAAAGACGCCACACCGTATGATAAGTGGATGGTTATACCTGTTATGAGATTTTTAATATCCTCTCATTATAATGTAGTATTATTTTTTTTCCAAGGCACAGTCTCTAACTTTTTTGCCGTTTAGAACTCAACCTGTTCCTTTCATTGCACGCCGATCCATTGATCGAATTTGTCAACAACAACCATATCATTGAAGTTCATCTACACAATGGACATCCAGTATCCCGTTGGCATATAAGTGGCACAAGAATCGACTACCAATTACTGAAGGTAGAGACACTGCATACAAAAATGGTTTACAAATGTATAGCGATTTGTTTAGTAGTTCTAATATTTTTGACGGTACAGTCAATATTGATAAATTATTACATCATTTTTTTAAGAACTATGCTCACATTCCATTTTGATTTAATGAAATGTGATTTTTTTTATTATGAATTTTGTTTAATGGATTGTGATTTTTTTAATATATATTTATTTATATTTAAGATTTTTGAATTTTCCAAGGAACAACTTCATTTCTCTGCTCGACGTGCAGGGGCCGAACATTTTTTCTCTGCTCGACTGTTAATAGCCGAACAATGAACTTATGTTCGACCTCTGCAGGCTGAACAAAGAAAAAATGTTCGGCGTGCAGGGACCAAACAGAAGGTATGAGGAGAAACTAGCTAGTCTGATAAGAATTTTTATATGTTCACAACCTCTATTCATAAATATATAAATTTTCATATGGGATGCATCTTATATCAGATTGATCTAATCCTTTGTTGCTTGCTTGAAAGCCTATATTTTTTAAATTAATTTTGGCATGTAGGAATACAAAATAAACCTAGAGGGGGGGGTGAATAGGTGTATTAGCTAATCTAATGACAAATGATGCAGAATTAAAAATCAATTGCAACACGCTATGTGTAACCAAAGAGTGTAGCTGAATTCCTGGTAAATAGCTCTGAACTATCTCCTCTTAATTCCTCTAAATAAGAGTTGAGATGCTATATGAAGCTCTCTTTGTTCAACACAAGTATGAGCACACAAACAATACCAAACATATAAGTGATATGAACAATATAAAGCATTGCCAGATACAATAAAGATAGAGTTTAGAGATAGTGGATCAAATGCAAACACCGAGATATGTTTCGACGTTCGAGCTACTGCTCTACGTCCCCGCCTTCACACAGAAGGATTTTCATTACGTCTACACAGGACCTCCCACACAGGGAACCTCCACCGAGAAATTTGCAATTACAAACTTAGGAGTACACAGCTCCTCTCTCTACCACAACCACCTCTACTCAAGAGGCAAGGCACACAGCCAAAACAATAATCACCTCTACACAAGAGGGATAAGAAACAGAGCCAAACAACAATCACAATTACCTCTACCCAAGAAGGATATGCACTAAGCCAAACCACAATCACCTCTACATTAGAGGGATGAACACAAACCGAAGCAAAGGAAAGATTATAACTTGGTGATCACAATAGACCACAAACAACTCTTGGTGACCACAATAGACCACAAACTATAATTCTCAAAAAAACAAGATCCTATAGATAGGATAGAGATGATAGCTCAAGTGTGAGAAAAACAAGGTGTTTGGATATCAAAATCATAAAGAGAATACTTGGAAAAAATACTAGAATGAAATAGAAATGAAGATCAAAACTAATTCCCAAATACTCTATTTTTTCTTGATTTTTCAACCCTTGAAAACAAATAAAAGATAAATCTTTTTTAAACAAAAACTCTTCTAAAAGCTTGCTGCTAAACTATGAAAATATAGGAATGAAAGCTCTCTCAAAATCATGTGGAAAACAGCCCAAGAGATGGCTATTTATAGCCTCTCAAAAAATAGAGCCATTGGCAGCCTGGAATGCCCAGATTGCCCTTCCGGTCGACCGACAGGTCAACCGGCCCAACGGTCATATTTTTGACCGTTGTACCTTCGGTCGACCGGGCACAGCCTGCGGTCGACCGCCCGGTCGACCGACACTCCCCGAGACTTGGGTAGTTTCAGTCAGTCGACCGGCCTACTTAGCTGGCCTTGTGCACGTCTGCGTGCACATGGGTCGATCGGTCAGGTCGATCGACCTCTGGTTCGGTTGACCGTCCGGTCGACCGCCAGCAGATCTAGTTGGGATTTCAGAACTTGAAATTTGATCTTTTAATCTCCAATAAAATCCCATAAATACTCATAAATTTCACAAAAATCAGTTCTTATAAATATTTAAAGAAGAAATATGTGTGACTAAAATTCAACACATATAAAATATTTGAACTATTTTTGTGATATAGAAATTAGGCTTAAATACAAAAATCGTATTTTCCAAAACTTGAAAAAATGAAAATCCATTTTCTCCAAAACTTGTGTTGGATACAAAAACAAGATATTTAAACTATATTTGAAGCATAGAGTGTATGGATATAATCCAATACACATATAAGATATATATCTCTGTTTTTGACATGAAATCCAAAACCAGTTAAACAAAAACTAAATATATTGAAACTTGTGTGTGTGAACTTGAGCATATCAGTACTATCTATCTTTACACATGATCTAAACACCACTAAACTAAACACAAACGAAGTCTTCTTGTAGAACCCCTTCTCCAAGCTGACTCGATTTAAACACGATCCAAAGAGCTTGACTCCAACCGAGTGCTAGATGCGATCTAGATGCGCGAGCTCATAAATCTACATGTGTTAGCTCCAAAACTCCTTTATTGAAGCTAGACACCTACTAACATCTTGATCAAAAACTGAAACTATATAAACACAAGATTATTGTATTATAACTACATAAGTAATCATCATCAAAACTAGAGTGATGGGTCTTTGGGCCAACAATCTCCCCCTTTTTAATGATGACAAAACTCATAGAGTTATATATGCATGGATTAAAGTTAAGCTTCATAGAAGCCCCCCATAACTTATGCATAGCAATAAATAATAAGATATTCAATGAAGTGCATAAACAAAACACAAACATATATGCATAAATAAGTTATAAACATGCATATATAAACTCTCTAAATTCTTCTCCCCTTTTTGTAAATTCATCAACAAAGGGGCGAAGATAAACAAGCAATAAAGATGTATATGCGATATACATTCATGAAGAGTAGAGACGTAAAGTTAACTCCCCCTGCATATATGCTTACATGAAAAAGAGATAACTAGACCCTAACTCACATAAAGCATAATATACGTACAAGTGGAGATGTTAAACTCCCTCTACGCACGTGTATTATATAGAGAGAGAGGTCAAGCTCCTCAATATGAGATACACTCAACATGAATTTATATACAGAGAAGATGTTAAGCTCCCCTTTCATATAAGTAATACATATCAAAATATTTTAAAAATAATTCTTAAAATAAATTTTAAAATTTCTTTAAGCAAACAAAATAAATTTTGATACCAATGAAATCAAATTGTAGTTGACAAAATAAAAGTTGGTACCACTTGTAGATAAACAAAATTTTGAGATACCAATAGTAGATTTTGATACCAATTAAAAATGAAACATTGTATGTTTTAGATACCAATTGAAATATAGTATAAATTTTTGATACCAATTGAAAGGTAAAATATAAAGTACATTTTGATACCAAAAAAAAAAATTACCAATTGAAATACCAATTAAAATGATTAGCAATTGAAATACCAATTGAAATACCAATTGAAAACAATGCATAAGCTTATCATGAAATCAATTAACATTTAAAATTAAGTCAAACTTAGCATAAACATAATTTGTACTTTAAACATGTAAAGTTATTATAAAACAAGCACAATCAAATCATATATATATATATATATATATATATATGAAAATGGATATACCAATTGAAATTGATATAGATTGAAATTTGAAGCATATATATATAAGAAAACATATATGAGTATACAAAGATGAAATAACATGAAGATCATGTGTATAACTTATAACCACCTCCCTTATCATGAACATGTTTAAAAGATATTCATTAAGAGTATACAAGGCATGATCGCCCATCCAACCGCCCTTTGTTGGTAGGTGATTGCACACATTTATTGCATTATTCTTTATTACATTTTCATATTTATCATGTAATAAATCTGCTAAATTTTTTGTCTTAAATGTCTATTTTGCAGAAGATAATCATGGGAATAAAGAGGATAAAATCAAATAAATATCAGTTAAATTCAAATTTAACTAGATCTATTTGGTTAGAGGAGGATGATCCCAAATTCAGCTGGTTAAATTCAATTTTTGGTGAATCAAGTGATTAAACTAAAGATCAACCGAGATAACGTCAAATACAGTGTCCAATCTAAAGGGATAAATGGATAGAGAGAAGATCAACGGATGAGATGAAGCAATTTTGACTCAGATTTACTGAATACAGTTTAGTATTTGAATCATAACTTTCGCTACTAAAACTCAAATCTGATGATTCAAGATGATCCAGAAAAATGACTTAAAGGGCTACAACGCCTAAGTTGATCACTATTTCTAATTCTGTCATTTGATTAGTTATATTCAGAAATCAATACGTCAATAAGCTGCAAATCAGAACTGAATATCCACATCAAATCAAGTTTGGAGATAAGGGGAGGATTCAAATTCAAAAATAGTCAGCTCCCCCTTATATTTAGACTCATTTTCTTATCCATTTCTATCCTATAAATACCCCCACACATCAGAGGCAGAGGAGCGACCAAGCAGAGATAGATTTTAGGCCAGTTTTTCCATTCTTTTTAGTGTAGGTTTTATTTTCTTTTTATGTAATTTTTATTTCTTTGTAAGCATAGATTAGACTGAGATTCATGTAAGTAAGAGAGAGATTTATGTTGAGAGTGACACCGATGTACCCTCCTCCTTTCTTTTATCGTTTCTACAAGTAATCAAAGGTAATATCTTCATACTTTTCTATTTTATATGTTCTTTTATTTCTACTTTTTCTCTTTTAGTTTTAATGAATGTCCAAGTGAACATCAATATACCCATGTTTGTGTGAGTGCCACCGATATTTCATGATGATGTTCTCCTCCTCAAGATTCCGTATCATTTCATTCTTATTCGTCTTAATGATGTAATGCGAATGGGGACTGAGCTCGATCTTATGGGTTATGCGTTGATCGCCTCCGAAGCAAGGTAAAATATGCAAGGGTTCTAGGTAAATCATCAAACAGAGGAGGTAAGTATTTCTTTTAACTTTTCTTTCTTTCTTTTTTTAATTCTTTAGTTTAGATCACCAACACCATCAGCACCCAACTCTTTTATCACTCTTTTCAATTTCTTTGCAAATATTCAGTTTCTATTTTCTCCACCTTCTCAATCTACCACTTTCTTTTTAACTTAACTTTAACTTATTTTTTTTCTTTTAAAGAACTAAAAGAAGATCTTTAGTCATTGAACGTAACTTAAAAGAGAACTTGCTAAAAAGTTTCCATCGTTTGTCCCTCCTTGTGGATTACGACCCGCATAGCCACTTGCTATAGTGGTAGTATTAAGTACCTTGCATTTCTATTTTGTATTTCTGAAACTCTGTATCTTGTGTGCAGGTAAAAAAACTCAATCAAATTTTGGCGCCGTTGCCGGGGAGGAACGGTAAGTAATTCTCTCTTTAAGTTTACATTTTTAGTTAACCTTCTTCTTTGTTCTTGGTGTACAGGTTTAACAACAAGAAAATTTTTGCTGCAGTGGACATATAAGTGGTCATGGACTCTGCTCAAGAAAGCAGAGCACAGAAGCCCTCGGATTTGCTACATTCCAGTGACAATCTGAGTGAACTGCTAACCTGTTTTTTTGCAGGTTGGCGGAATAGTAAAGCTAAAATTTTATAGCTATTTATTTTCTTATTTGTCTCACTGTACATACTTTCTAAGCTCAACAGTAATAAATAATATTTGTTAAATGCTAAAAACGGTTTAGACTTTGCATTTAGGTACGTGTCTAATTCGTTTACATTTTATATTACTGTTGAAGAGTGTTGAAGGAAAAGGTACGTACGCATAACATATAGTTTAGAAACATTCATGAGTGATTAATTGCTTGTTGAATACTACTTTTCTATATCCTGCACACTTTGCACAATCAATCTTAAGGGCTTGTCCTATAAACAAGATAAGGTAGGGAAGTCATACCCTCTCTTAGCCCACAAACAACCTCCTTACTCACTAATCCAAGCCTAATTAAACTGAGTAGACGTTAGCCTTAGGGACATCTCGGACTCACATAGGATACTGACCTAAGGGGAAGTTGATTTGAATTTGACTTTTGTCAAATCGGTTTCTAAGGTTGGGGATTGAGGGGAGAAACCCGAAGGTTAGTGGTTTGGCATAATTAGGCACGTTGCTTAGGCACGGATACCTCCCACTGATCTTGCCCCTACCTGGCTGATTAATATGTGGTCAAATTCAGTAATATACCCTCCGTGGACAGTTTAACCAGTTAGGAGTCATCTAGGTCTAAGGTTTACCCTAACTTAGGTTAGATTTTTTTTTTTACTTGTTTGCTTATTTGTTTGTTTTTCTTTGTTTGTGTTTGATATTTTTTGTGTGATATGGCTTATAACAATAATTTTTTCAATTTTAATGGTAATCTATGTTACACCCTGACCTCTTTTCGGATATTACCAACCCGATATATCATAACTTTAACTAACCTAGTGTGCCGGATTGGTCTTATCCGAATCATTACATGCCCCAGTCCCAATACTATGAACAAGACTGGAATAATCATCACTACTCTTCACAGAGTCAATGGAGATACAACTCCCCCGAGTCATATTGTCAACTACCCTACCAACATCCAACTTCATATACTCCTTCTCTCGAACAAACATTAGAAGAATCAATTGACTGGGAAAGAGGATGGAAGCCTTAGATGAGCTTGAGCAACAAATTTAAATTTTAGAATACTCAAAATCCCGTCAAAATTTTCAAGTCACAGATCCTTACTCTAATTTTCAAAAAGAACATGCCAACTTAGAAAAGAGTATGGAAATCATGATTCAATGCCAAATGATCCACTCGATATGATAAAAGCAAGAATTAGTAGATTGGAGAACATGCGTAGGAATAAGGAAACTCTCCCAATTCAAGCTTTGACTATTCCCAATACTTCTAGCCATATTGATGAAAACCAATAATCATAGTATCTTGAAGACTTTGATTAAGATTCAGTTTCACCACAAAGCCTTGAACTTGACCAATATCAACCTATTGACGAATTTTCATTTTAATGAGATTAAATTTGATCATGAATGTGAAACTGATCCCTAACTTTGTGATTCAGTTTTCATCTTCGAATCTATGTTGACTCCGGTATTCTTACCCAATTGGACTAATTTTCTGAGCCAACATTTATTCCCGTACGCATAGATTTAGAAATTAAATTACCAATTTTGGATAGTCACATTCCATTGATGGGAAAAGAATGTGAATATCAATCCTTGGACTTGGACTCAATGCTTGAATCAAAACTAACTCTCGAACCCAAAGTTGATTTTCCCAAGTTAGTGTTGGTTCCTGAACCTATCATTCTTGAGTCCAAGTCAATCATTCCACCGAGTCACATTCTTTTGTTGGACATAGGTATAGACATGATGACTCCGCGATGATTTTTCAGGCCTAGTCATGTAAAGGGAGTAAGTTTCACGATAGGATTTCATGATCCTATTCATATTGGGGACTGTAAATATGTAAATAGAAAAGAGGTCAATAAAGGTAGGTTTCATGAACCACCACGTTATCTTGATTGGGTAGCAACGCTTGACCCAATCAGACCACCACCGGAACCACCACCATAAGGTAATATTTTCCTTCCCTTTCTACTTTTTCATGCATCTATGCATTAATTCATACATTGAGGACAACACATGAAATAGGTGTGGGGGTGGGTTCTAACATAAGTTAGGGTTTCTTTTTTTTTTAAAATTTTTTAACATTTTCTTTACTTTTAAAAACTTTTTGAAAATAGAAACAATATTCTGACATATTTTTTTGTAAGAAATTAAGTAAATTTTAAGGAATAGGAGAATCATAATTATGATTTCTTATACTTGGTCAAAATAAAATTATTTGTTTGATTTCCAAGGTTAGAAAGAAAATTTGAAAAAGTAATTTAATCTTGATTTTTACCTTGATGATATTGCATGCTTTATATACTAGCATACTTAGGGTTCAAAAACAAGGATTCTTATGCCTTATTTTAAAAAAAAGGGAGAAAAAGAAAAGAAAAAAATATATATATACATAAATCCTCTGATTAAGCTGGGTACAAACCTCATAAAGCATAAGTATTCTCGCCTAAATGTGGTTCATATAATAAAATTCTTAGTTTTGTGGCCTTGTTTGCTCGAGTTCTTAAGTCCTTGGGGTTTTTTCTCACCCGGTGCCCTAAGACCGTTTGGTTTGAGAGTCACCGATTAAAGGCTCGGTTACATGGGTAGATTCGAAAGCCTAATAGAACTAAGGAATAATATCACTAAAAATGAAAATAATAAATAAAAAATAAATATATAAATAAATAAGGCATAAGAGTTAAAGTTAAAGAACCCTTAGTCAAAATTTCACGGTCACAAATGTGAATATGACTTAGGGTAAAATAATAGATTAGATGAGAAATATAGCTTGACTCTGTGCCTTGGTTGATAACAAGTTTTTGAATTAAGACTAAGCTTAAGAATGAAAATTTTAATTTTCCTATAACTTATAGATTACTTAATTCTTACAATAATACTTCAAATATTCTTCTCTTTCAAAATGTATTTTCAAAATACTAACACTTTGTTACCCTTTCTTTATGAATTTTGTGGGTGTAATCCACTGAAAACCCTCACGAGACAAAATTCGTCCTCTAGGGAGAACCTAGAGGTTAACGTCTTGTTGCACATGCTCAGTGCAATCGCATGACCCAAGAAAGTGGTCTAATAATCTTTTGTTTAGTTTTGCTATTTTGCTCGAAGACGAGCAAAACATAGGTGTGGGGGTGTGATTGCACACATTTATTGCATTATTCTTTATTACATTTTCACATTTATCATGTAATAAATCTGCTAAATTCTTTATATTAAATGTCTATTTTGCAGAAGATAATCATGGGGAGAAAGAGGATAAAATCAAATAAATATCAGTTAAATTCAGATTTAACTAGGTCTATTTGGTTAGAGGAGGATGATCCCAAATGCAGTTGGTTAAATTTAGTTTTTGGTGAATCAAATAGTTAAAGCTAAAGATCAACCGAGATAATGTCAAATACAGAGTCCAATCCAAAGGGATAATGGATAGAGAGAAGATCAATAGCTGAGATGAAGCAATTTTGACTCAGATTCAGACTGGATACATTTTAGTATTTGAACCATAACTTTCGCTACTAAAACTCAAATCTGATGATTCAAGATGATCCAGAAAGATGACTTAAAGGGTTATAACTCTTAAGTTAATTAATATTTCTAATTTTATTATTTGATTAGTTATATTCAGCAATCAATATGCCAATAAGCTACAGATCAGAACTGAATATCCACATCAAAGTAAGTTTTGAGATAAGGGGAGAATTCAAAATTTAGAAATAGTCAGCTCCCCTTAACTTTAGACTCATTTTCTTATCCATTTCTATCCTATAAATACCCCACACATTAGAGGCAGAGGAGCGACCAAGCAGAGATAGATTTTAGGCTAGTTTTTCATTCTTTTTAGTGTAGGTTTTTATTTTCATTTTATGTAATTTTTATTTCTTTGTAAGTATAGATTAGACTGAGATTCATGTAAGTAAGAGAGAGACTTATGTTGAGAGTGACACCGATATAACCTCCTCCTTTCTTTCATCGTTTCTGCAAGTAATCAAAGGTAACATTTTCATACTTTTCTTTTTTATATATTCTTCTTCTATTTCTACTTTTCCTCTTTTAGTTTTAATGAATGTCCAAGTGAACATAGTGTTGGCCAAGGTTACAATCACCCATGATTAGTGTATTTTGATGATTACAAAACATGTTAGTTATTTGTACTAATAACATTTGTTGTTTAAGTGTGTTTCAGATTTCTATTCATTCTAGAAGTCTTCTCTCACAAATACAAGGATTTGGACTCAAGTCAACTCCAATTGGGCTCAAGGAACAAGTGTTGAAGACTATATGAAGAAGCCTATTGAAGATCTTGAAGTCCTTAGAAACATTGTAAGAAATAGAATGTTAAAGTTTGAGTATATGAAATTTGGCTCTAGGATTTGCACACACACTTGTTTCATATATTTCCTATGTTTTAAAAATGGTTATTTCTAAGTTTTATGCCTTAGTTTATATATACATGTACCAAAGCTTTATATCTTGAAAATCTTGTATAAAACATGTGTATAAACTATTTTCTGCATAATACTTAGCTATATGTATTTTTAAAATATTTCTCAAATTTTTCTAACTCAAAAACCAGCCCAATGTTTCTGTTTCAGGCAACTCCGGCCGACCGGCCCGGTCGACCGGCGATGTGTCTGGACATGCACTGTTTGTGCATGTCTGTCGGTCGACCGGCCCGGTCGACCGACGGAGAGCAAATTGCTCACAGTTTGTTTCGGTCGACCGGACCGGTCGACCGGAAGAAGGAAACTGTGTTTCCTCTTTTGGGACGGTCGACCGGACCGGTCGACCGAGAGCCAACGGCTCTTTGCAAGCTGGCCTTGCGGTCGACCGGACCGGTCGACCGCCAAGCCTGCTATAGCCTAACGGCTCTTTCCTCTTTGGGCTATTCTGAAAAACTGTTTTTGTTTTCAGCTTTAACAGATTTTTGGAGAGTTGTTGGGGAGCTTTTTCAGAGAAAATACGACCAAAAGAAATTGTTTTTAACCTATTTTTAACCCTATAAATAGAGGAGAAGTCTCTCTTGCATATAACTAAGAAAAATCCTCAAGTTTGTGTTGTTTTCAAAAGAGAAAAGAAAAGAGTTTAAAGCTTTCATTCCAATTCTTTTTGAGCCTGTTTTTCAGTTGTGTTTGATTACTAATATCACTCTACAACTGAAGTTTTTCTCACCATACTTCATAGAGCCAAAAATTCTATACTCATTCTATAGTGAAGTTGTAATTGAAGTGAGAGTGTTTGTAAAAGAGTTTGAGAAATAGTGTAGTGATCTTGTTGTGATCACTTTGTTCTTGTAATCCTTTCCTTGTGGAGCAACCTCTTCGGTAGAGGTCCTTTGTACTCGGTGGAGCTCGGTGCTCGGTCTTCGGTAGACCAAATTGTAAAGGCGTCCTCGGTGGATAGTGGAAACCCTTCACGGAGGTGAAGGCGGGGAGTAGAGCGGTGGCTCGAACCTCGAAACAAATCACTTTGTTTGCGATTGCCTTTGCGTCTAATTCTTACTTTACTTTTCAATAGCTCCTATTGCTTTCTATTGCATACTTGTGATATTGTTTAATTCTCTTGTGTTACTATTTGCTTGCTTGTAATTCTTGCCATATATCATTGTGTTTGCATCATTTTTCATATCATTCATTTCATACTTGTGTGTGCCAATCCCGTACTCATCCAACAAGAGCTTCACATAGCGCCTCAACCCATATCAAGGGGAATCAAGAGGAGTTTAGTCCAGAGCCTCGCAAGAGGAATTCGGCTACACTTGTTGAATTGTACTAAGTTGAGCCTCACTTGTTTTAAGTTTCGCATTTAGATAGTTAAAATTTTTAAGATTAGCAATCACACCTATTCACCTCCCCTCTAGGTGTTTTTCAATTGGTATCAGAGCTTGGACTCTAGGATTTGGTTTAACAACCTTAGAGAAGATCCTAATTTGCTAATCATTTCATTCAGATTCATATAGTAAAAATGGCCGATGGAATTAAGACCCCTCCTAAGTTTGATGGACTTAACTTTCCCATATGGAAAGTTAAGATGGCCGTGTTTTTGCAATCTCTAGGTAGCCGAGTTGCAAAAGCCGTGACTAAGTCCTTTAGTGTACCCCCCGGTGAGGAATCCACTTGGTCCGAAATAGAGACTAAGGAATTCGATGCCAATGCCAAAGCTCACTATGCACTTCTACAAGCCCTTAATGATGATGACATTTCTAGGGTTATTCATTGCAAATCCGCATATGAGATTTGGTCACATTTGATAGTCACACATGAGGGGACCTCACAAGTAAAGAAGGCTAAGATTGACCTTCTTCGGTCCCAATATGAAACATTTAGCATGCAAGAAAATGAAACCATAGATGATATGGTTACAAGATTTACCAAGATTACTAATGGACTCTCTTCTTTAGGTGAAGATATCAACAATGATCAAAGAGTAAGGAAGATCATCCGGGCTCTTCCTCCTTCATGGGAAGTTACAACAACCTTGAAGGAACTCAACGACAATGAAGAGATGGAGCTTATAGGTCTCATTGGGAACCTCAAAACCCATGAGATGGAAAGGAAAGCAAGGGAGGATATGGCTCATTCCAAAAAGAAGACTATCGCCTTCAAGAGTCAAGCTACACACTCCGATGAAGACGATGAAGAAGAAGATGATGAGGAGCTCTCACTCCTTGTTAAGAATGTCCGGAGGATGTACAACAAGGCGAAGTACCAAGGTAAAAGAAGATGGCAAGGAGGCAAAGAAGAAAGAAGGATCACTTGTTTCAATTGCCAAAAGCCCGGACACATTGTTGCGGAGTGTCCGGACAAAGCTAAGCCCTCCACATCAAAGAAGCCTTACAAGAAGAAGGCTATGAAGGCAACTTGGATTCGGAGACCAAATCCGAGGAAGAAATAGACACCGCCAACATGTGCTTCATGGCTAATGAAGGCACAAGCAAGGTAACCTCTTCCCCTTCTCATGATAATGAACTTTCTATGGATGTGTTAGAAGAGGCTTTTGTTGAGTTGTCACAAAACTATGATTTCTTAAAGAAAAAGTATCTTAAAATGAAAAAGGATAATGAATCCTTAAGTCTTCAAGTTTTTACTCTTACAAAGAAAAAGATGATTTGGTTTCCACTTTGGCCACTACCAAAAATGATTTTGAAAAATATAAGATTTCTTGCAAAGGTAAGGCCCCACTAATTGATTCAAATGAAGTTTCTATACTTAAAGAAAGATTAGACTCATGTTTTGAAAGATTGTGAGTTTAACAAGAAGAAAATTGAGGCTATGTTTCCTAAGAAACAAGCCCCAAAGAAAAATGCTCATGCTCATGTTCATGTTCATGCTACACAACCTAAACAACATGGCAAAACCCCAAAACATGCTCACACTACACATACACATCATGCATTCATGTATGGTAGAGTGTTCTCATGTTCACATTGTGGACGGAAAGGGCACTTAGCCAATTTTTGCTATGATAGATTAAGCATTTCACGTCATAATGTTTGGGTTCGAGGCACTAACTTTAAAGGACCCAAGAAAGTTTGGGTACCAAAATCAACAATTATGTTAAATGATGTAGGTACTTTCCAAATCCCAACGACGTAGAGGATTGTGGTATCTTGATAGCGGTTGCTCAAGGCACATGACCTGGGACATCAACAACTTTGCAACCCTATCAAGATATCATGAAGGTGGCACCGTCACCTTCGGAGATGACGCCAAGGGTAAAATCATCGGTATTGGTAATGTAAAACTTGGCACCTCTCCTTTAATTGAAAATGTAGTTTTAGTTGATGGCCTCAAGCATAATCTCTTGAGTGTTAGTCAACTTTGTGATAAAGGTTTTGATATTGTTTTTGATAATGTTGCTTGTAAAGTAATTGATAGAACTTCTAATGTTTGTGTATTTTTCGGTTTTCGTGAAAGTAATGTTTATATGATTGATATGTTAAATATGTCTTGTAATATTACTTGTTTGAAAGCCCTCGATGATGACTCTTGGTTGTGGCATAGGAGATTAGGGCATATTTCTTTTGATCATATTTCTAGGTTAAACACAAAGGAAATGGTGAAAGGTATTCCTTGCTTGAATTTTGAAAAGGACCGAGTTTGTGACGCATGTCAATTTGGGAAACAAACTAAGTCTTCTTTCAAGTCAATTAAGGATATCATGACATCACGTCCTTTGGAGTTAATCCATATGGATCTTTTTGGCCCTACACAAACCAAAAGTTTAAGTGGGAATAGATTTGCTTATGTTTTGGTTGATGACTTTTCAAGGTTTACTTGGGTTTTCTTTCTTGAACATAAAAGCCAAGCATTTTCGTATTTCCAAACTTTTAAGAAAAGAGTTGAAAAAGAAAAAGATGTTTCGATTTTGAGAATAAGAAGTGATAGAGGAGGTGAATTCATTAACCAACCCTTTACCACTTTTTGTGATGAACATGGAATAAAGCATGAACTTTCTTGTCCTAGAACTCCACAACAAAATGGAGTAGTTGAACGGAAAAATAGAACATTACAAGAGATGGCTAGGACAATGCTAAGTGAATATGGTCTACCACATTATTTGTGGGCCGAGGCCGTAAATACATCATGCTATATATCAAATCGTGTTTTCTTGTGTAAAAATACTACTAAAACTTCTTTTGAAATGTATTTTTCTAGAAAACCTAATGTTTCCTATTTTAAAGTTTTTGGTTGCAAATGTTTTGTTTTAAACACAAAAGATAATTTAGGAAAGTTTGATGCTAGATCTTATGAGGCTATTTTTGTAGGTTACTCAAACACTAGTAAGGCTTATAGAGTTTTCATTAGATCATCATTGACTATTGAAGAGTCTATTCATGTTAAGTTTGAGGAATCTAACAAGTTTGTTAAGAATGTTGTAGAAATAGATGCACTGGATGAAGGTTTGGAGAAAGTGACCTTGGAGGATGCTTCTACTATGGGAGACAAACCAAAGGATGATGAAGGAAGCGAAGCTAAGGTGGAAGAGGCACAAGGAAATGAAAATCAAACACATGAGGTGGAGCCTACTCAACCACTACCAAAGGATTGGAGATACAATCCACATCATCCCAAGGACCTCGTCATAGGTGAAGTATCAAAAGGGGTAACTACTCGCTCTAGACTTCATGACTATTGTGATAACTATGCATTCATTTCTCATATTGAACCCAAAAATGTCCTCGAAGCCGAGGCCGATTCATATTGGTTGCTAGCCATGCAAGAGGAGCTCAATCAATTTGAGCGCAACCAAGTTTGGCATCTTGTTCCTAGGCCCCACGATAGACCAACAATTGGTACTAAGTGGATCTTTAAGAACAAGTTGGATGAATCGGGTAATGTAGTTAGAAACAAGGCTAGGTTAGTTGCCCAAGGTTACACTCAAATCGAAGGGATCGATTTTGAAGAAACCTTTGCACCCGTAGCACGGCTTGAAGCCATACGGATGACACTAGCATTTGCCTCATATAAAGATTTCAAATTATTTCAAATGGATGTTAAAAGTGCTTTTCTAAATGGATTTATTGAAGAGGAGGTGTATGTTGAACAACCCCCCGGGTTTGTTGATCCTACACATCCGGATTTTGTTTTTAAATTAGATAAAGCTCTTTATGGTTTAAAACAAGCCCCTAGGGCTTGGTATGAAAGACTTTCTTCATTTTTGATTTCAAATGGTTTTAAGAAAGGTAAAATTGACACAACATTGTTTACTAAACATGTAGAAAAAGATATTCTTATTGTGCAAATTTATGTAGATGATATTATTTTTGGTTCTACTAATGAATCTCTTTGCAAAGTTTTTGAGTCATGCATGAAGGATGAATTTGAAATGTCTATGATGGGGGAACTCAACTATTTCCTTGGACTCCAAATCAAGCAAAAGAAGGATGGGATCTTCATTAATCAAGCCAAGTACACAAAGGAACTAATCAAGAGGTTTGGGCTTGAAGGATCGAAAGTAAGCAAAACTCTCATGGCAACAACTACAAAGCTTGACAAGGATGAACAAGGTAAAAGTGTAGACATTAAATTATATCGTAGCATGATTGGTAGTTTGCTTTATTTGACGGCTAGTAGGCCGGATATTATGTTTTCCGTTTTGTCTTTGTGCACGTTTTCAATCTTGTCCTAAAGAATCTCACATAATTGCGGTTAAACGCATAATTAGATACCTTAAGGGCACTATTGAAATGGGTTTGTGGTATCCTAAAACCGGATTATTTGAAATGAAGAGTTTTTCGGATGCCGACTATGCGGGTTGTAGGGTAGATAGGAAGAGCACAAGTGGAACATGTCAATTCTTAGGTAATTGTCTTGTATCTTGGTCTTCCAAAAAGCAAAATTCGGTAGCCCTATCAACGCCGAGGCGGAGTATGTTGCAGCCGGAGCTTGTTGTGCACAAGTTCTTTGGATGAAACATACTCTCCTTGACTATGATTTACACTTTGATCATGTTAAAATATTTTGTGATAATACTAGTACTATTCACATGACAAAGAATGCAAATCAACATAGTAAAACCAAACACATTGACATTAGGTATCACTTTCTTAGAGATCACTATGAGAAAGGTGATATTGTTATTGAATATGTTTCTACCGATTTTCAACTTGCCGATATTTTTACTAACCATTAGACTATGCTAGATTTTCATTTATTTGTGGTGAGTTGAATGTTTGCATTATGGATTCTTAAAAATAAAATTTTTTCAATTGGTATTTTAACCCTTTTTGATGTATGACAAAAAGGGAGAGAATAAGTTTAGTTTGATATTTAGTTTTTGATATTTAGTTTTTAGTTTTTGATATTTAGTTTTGATATTATTTGAGTTTTATTTTATGAAGAAAAGGAAAGTTTGTTTATTTAAGTTTTTATGAAGAAAAAGAAAGTTTGTTTATTTAAGTTTTTGATAAAACTTTTGTACATTGAATGCTTTATGTATTGTGCTTTCAACAGTCCAATTTTTATACATAGCATTATTTGAGGGGGAGTTTTTCAAACTCTTCTTCCATGTTTATTTAAATAACCTATATGTTTTGTCATCATCAAAAAGGGGGAGATTGTTGGCCCAAGGTTACAATCACCCATGATTAGTGTATTTTGATGATTACAAAACATGTTAGTTATTTGTACTAATAACATTTGTTGTTTAAGTGTGTTTCAGATTTCTATTCATTCTAGAAGTCTTCTCTCACAAATACAAGGATTTGGACTCAAGTCAACTCCAATTGGGCTCAAGGAACAAGTGTTGAAGACTATATGAAGAAGCCTATTGAAGATCTTGAAGTCCTTAGAAACATTGTAAGAAATAGAATGTTAAAGTTTGAGTATATGAAATTTGGCTCTAGGATTTGCACACACACTTGTTTCATATATTTCCTATGTCTTAAAAATGGTTATTTCTAAGTTTTATGCCTTAGTTTATATATACATGTACCAAAAGCTTTATATCTTGAAAATCTTGTATAAAACATGTGTATAAACTATTTTCTGCATAATACTTAGCTATATGTATTTTTAAAATATTTCTCAAAATTTTTCTAACTCAAAAACCAGCCCAATGTTTCTGTTTCAGGCAACTCCGGCCGACCGGCCCGGTCGACCGGCGATGTGTCTGGACATGCACTGTTTGTGCATGTCTGTCGGTCGACCGGCCCGGTCGACCGACGGAGAGCAAATTGCTCACAGTTTGTTTCGGTCGACCGGACCGGTCGATCGGAAGAAGGAAACTGTGTTTCCTCTTTTGGGACGGTCGACCGGACCGGTCGACCGAGAGCCAACGGCTCTTTGCAAGCTGGCCTTGCGGTCGACCGGACCGGTCGACTGCCAAGCCTGCTATAGCCTAACGGCTCTTTCCTCTTTGGGCTATTCTGAAAAACTGTTTTTGTTTTCAGCTTTAACAGATTTTTGAAGAGTTGTTGGGGAGCTTTTTCAGAGAAAATAAGACCAAAAGAAATTGTTTTTAACCTATTTTTAACCCTATAAATAGAGGAGAAGTCTCTCTTGCATATAACTAAGAAAAATCCTCAAGTTTGTGTTGTTTTCAAAAGAGAAAAGAAAAGAGTTTAAAGCTTTCATTCCAATTCTTTTTGAGCCTGTTTTTCAGTTGTGTTTGATTACTAATATCACTCTACAACTGAAGTTTTTCTCACCATACTTCATAGAGCCAAAAATCCTATACTCATTCTATAGTGAAGTTGTAATTGAAGTGAGAGTGTTTGTAAAAGAGTTTGAGAAATAGTGTAGTGATCTTGTTGTGATCACTTTGTTCTTGTAATCCTTTCCTTGTGGAGCAACCTCTTCGGTAGAGGTCCTTTGTACTCGGTGGAGCTCGGTGCTCGGTCTTCGGTAGACCAAATTGTAAAGGCGTCCTCGGTGGATAGTGGAAACCCTTCACGGAGGTGAAGGCGGGGAGTAGAGCGGTGGCTCGAACCTCGAAACAAATCACTTTGTTTGCGATTGCCTTTGCGTCTAATTCTTGCTTTACTTTTCAATAGCTCTTTATTGCTTTCTATTGCATACTTGTGATATTGTTTAATTCTCTTGTGCTACTATTTGCTTGCTTGTAATTCTTGCCATATATCATTGTGTTTGCATCATTTTTCATATCATTCATTTCATACTTGTGTGTGCCAATCCCGTACTCATCCAACAAGAGCTTCACATAGCGCCTCAACCCATATCAAGGGGAATCAAGAGGAGTTTAGTCCAGAGCCTCGCAAGAGGAATTCGGCTACACTTGTTGAATTGTACTAAGTTGAGGCTCACTTGTTTTAAGTTTCGCATTTAGATAGTTAAAATTTTAAGATTAGCAATCACACCTATTCACCCCCCCTCTAGGTGTTTTTCACATAGAAGCATCAATATAGCCATGTTCGTGTGAGTGCTACCGATATTTGATGATGATGTTATCCTTCTCAAGATTCCGTATCATTTCATTCTTGTTCGTCTTGGTGATGTAATGCGAATGGGGACTGAACTCGATCTTATGGGTTATGCGTTGATCGCCTCCGGAGAAAGGTAAAACATGCAAGGGTAGCAGGTAAATCATCAAACAGAGGAGATAAGTATTTCTTTTAGCTTTTCTTTTCTTTTCTTTTTTTAATTCTTTAGTTTAAATCACCAACACCATCAACACCCAACTCTTTTATCACTCTTTTTAATTTCTTTGTAAATATCCATTTTCTATTTTCTCCACCTTCTCAATCTACCACTTTCTTTTTATTTTTCTTTTTCTTTTAAAGAACTAAAAGAAGATCTTTAACCATTGAATGTAACTTAAAAGAGAACTTGCTAAAAAAAGTTTCTATCGCTAGTCCCTCCTTGTGGATCACGAGCCGTATAGTCACTTACTATAACGGTAGTATTGAGTACCTTACACTTTTATTTTGTTTTTCTGAAATTCTGTATCTTGTGTACAGGTAAAAACTCAATCAGTAGGGTTTTCAAAAATCAAGATTTGAAAAAAAATTAGCATAATTTGAAAACTCTACCAATTAAAGAATAAATAACTAGTTTAAAGTAATTTTTTTGAAAAACTAATTAAAGATCCTTCAAATATGAAAACAAATCATATATCCCATGAAGTATTCATTTTACACAAAATTGACACTCAAGATTTATAAAGCTCATATAAAACTCATGAAAATGAGTAAACAAAAGAAATGTGAGTGTACAAGAATCATGTGAATAGCATTTTCATGAAATAAATAATAAAGCTCAAAACATCATAACATATGAAAATCATTAAAAATAAACAAACTTTAACGTATATGTATGTTCTATCAAAACTAAGAATATACATACATATCCCAAAAAAAATAAGTCCACAAAAGTATATTGCATGAAGGCAAATGGTTCTAGGATAGACATGTATACCTATTAGTTTTAGACATAATTTATATATACATGAAGCTAAATATATTTTTATGAAAACATATACAAAAATAGAGAATACAAGTTAAAATACAAGAATCATCGAAACTAGGCTATACAAGTACATCTAATAAGTACAAATGAGCAACATAGTACAAACATATAATAATCAAATGTGGCTCACTAGTTGTACAAGTATAAACACAAATTTTAATAAAAATTACATCTAAACAAGTAATCAAAACATGAAGCATAAACAAAAATCTAAACTAATATGATCATTATGTTAAATGCACATGTTTTAGAATTAGAACATACATAATAGCTAAACTATAATGAGAACACAAAAAAATATAAATTCATATGAACAAGGGTGTACTCAAATACTACATATGTATATCACAAGTCTAATAAACATTGCATTTAAACATAATGAATATGAAAAATCAAAACATACTCAAAATCAATCAATGAGAACATGTAAGCAAAATAGGAGTTAGAGATAGTTACCAAAACCAATAGGCTAATCTCTAAATCTCCAAACCATGATGGTCCTCCAACCAAACATCCTTGAAGGTGATGCATCCAATGTAATGTCCATCAAGCTCAAACGCATCCACCATCAAGGCACCAATAGCCTCACGTCAAGTGAGAGCCCACACCTACATCAAATAAAACAGGAGTGTATTTGGTACCTACACCTTATTGGGTCTATAGGGGTTAGCACCTTTCCTAACCAAAACAAATTTATTTGCAAAATTTGAATTATGTATTCTATCATAACAAAACTTTGCAAGGTGGCCCTTACGTCCACAATGTGTACAAATGTACATATGAGCATATATATAATCATGTGTGTGAGCATGAGAAGCAGGTGTATACCGTGAATGATGTGCATGGACATGTGGTTCAGGTTTCTTGTGAAATATGGATTCCAATTTCTTGTGATCCATAGTACATTGGCTCAAAGTGGATCCCAAACAATCAACACTCTCCTTCAAAGCACAAATATCATTTTCAATGATTAAAGAAGAAGCAGAGCATGCAACTTGTTTATCACTAGTAGATAGAGTACTAGAAATATGACAAACTTGAGAAGATAAATCATTTTTTAAAGACATATTTTCATTTGAAACCACTTCCAATTCTTCTGAAATCAAAGCAATTTTATTTTTTAAAGAATTGTTGTCTTTTAAAATAATTTTAAGTTTTGAAGACAAAACCTCATTTTTCTTCAAAATATCATCACAATTATTTTTTATTCTTTAAAATTTTGTTTTCATTTAAGGCAAGGGCAAGTTGGGATTTCAATGAGTCCCTTTCATTTGAAATCTCATCCCTCTCTCGTAAAATAATATTAAGTTTTGAAAATAAAATTTTATTTTCTTCTTTTAGCTCAAAACTTTTCTTTTTCAAAAGTTCATATTTTTCTAGCAAGTTTTCACAAAATAATAAAAGTTCTTCATTTGAAGCATCGGTATCCATATTGTCATCACCTGAAGAACTAGCATTATCATCTGAAAAACACCTAGAAGGGGGGGTGAATAGGTGTAAGTGCTAATCTAAGAACTAAATGCGCTAAATGCGGAAGCTAATGCAAATCTTGCACAAACTTAATACAACACAACAAGTGTAGCCGAATTCCCCGTGAAGGGCTCTGGACTAACTCCTCTTGATTCCCCTTGAATGGGTTGAGGTGCTATGTGAAGCTCTTGTTGGTTAAGTATAAGTTAGGCACACACAAACAACCAAGCATATACAAGATATAGCAATGTGAATTATGCAAGGCACAACACAAGCAAATAAATATGATGTTATGAATGATGCTTTGCACAAATAAATGAGAGAGAGTTGAGAGATATTGGATCAAACGCAAACACAAGAATATGTTTCGAGGTTCGAGCCCCTAGCTCTACATCCCCGCCTACACCACCGTGTAGGATTTTCAATCCACTATAGGAGTACCGAACTCCTCTCTCAATGCCACCGAGGCAATACAACCACAATCCACCTCTACCGAAGAGGGATAAGGCCCGTAGCCAATACAACCAACACAATCACCTCTACCGAAGAGGGATCCAAACTCAATACCACTCCGATCAACCTCTACCAAAGAGGTGAAGGGTTCCACTTAGAGGGGGGGTGAATAGGTGATGGCTAATCTAATAGTCACTAAATGCCAAATAATGCAAATAATGCGGAAGCTAAAAGCAATTATGACCTAATTAAATCTTTTACACTAAACACCACATATAACCAAAGAGTGTTGCCGAATTCCCCGTGAAGGGCTCTGGAAAAACTCCTCTAGATTCCCCTTGAATGGGTTGAGGTGCCGCGTTGGCTCTCTTGGTTGAATACAAGTGTTAGCAACAATCCCAAGCAAGTATATCAATATGAGCACAATGTATATCAAGCATGTAAATTAAAGTACAATAAATAGCATGCAAGATATAAAGTAAGGGAGAGAGAGAGAAATGGCAATCGCAAACACAAAGGGTTTGTTTCGAGGTTCGAGCACACTTGCTCTATATCCCCGCCTTCGACACACGAAGGATTTCCACTATGCAAGATCCTAATGGATCTCTCCTCGGTGCCGCAACACCTACAAGCCCTCGGACTCCCTAGTCCCGTACACACGCAAGCTCACTAGCTCGCCGAGGCCGCACCTCAAACCACCGAGTCCGCACCCGAACTCAAAACAACGAGTCCTCACTAGGACCCAAACAATCGCGAACACAACCGTCCGCCTCCTCAAAGGAACAAAGATGAACTTTGGTGATCACAACTCTTGATCACCTAAAATCCTCTCACAACAAATCCCTATAGGTAGATATAGCAATGGAAAGCTCAAGTGTTGTGTGAGAAAACTAGGAAAGAGATGGTGGAGGAAAACTCAAGAAATTCTCTTTTAAACACTCTTGATAAATCTCTCCTTTTGATTGGAAATATTTTCTCTAAATCAAGTGGAGGAAACACCTCTAAATAGTTCAGGAAAAACTGGTGAAAACCCACTTGAAAATCTTGGCTCAAAACAATGACAAGACCCCCAATTTATAGGCTGTCAGAAAACTAGCCGTTGGGGTCTGTCAGAGCGGCCGGTCGACCGGTGCGGTCGACCGCCAACGGTCGGATTTCTGACCGTTGGAGCCACGGTCGACCGCCAGGGTCGACCGACCCACTGGAGCTGAGAGTCCAACTCTCTGTCGGTCGACCGGTGCGGTCGGCCGAACTTTCCAGAGAGCTCTGCTCTCTGTAGCGGTCGACCGGCACGGTCGGCCGATCTCCAGTACACAAAGGCGTGCACGTTTGTGCACGTCGGTCGACCGGTCCGGTCGGCCGACTCCAGAATTAGTCGACTATATATAGGAGGCAAGTCGACTTATCTGAAGCCTGAAACAGTTTTCTGGGATTAAAAAGTTTGTCTTTTTGGCTCAAATAAAATCCCATAAAATACTTAAAATTTTACAAAAATAGTTTAACCAATATACTTTGATATACAAACATACTTGCACAAAATCAAGGCATGTTATAAAAGATTGGACTATTTTTGTAACTTGGAAATATTTGGCTCATGATAAAAACTGTATTTTCCAAAACATGTTTTTCCAAATCTTTGTTTTTCCAAAACATCTTCAAATAAAACGAGATATTTTGAACTCATTAAAGCATAGTGTGTATGGATATGATCCACTATATAAATAAAATGAAATATCTAAGTTTTTGACATTAAGCTCTAAATATGGTTTTGGTTAAAAGATAAGTATATGAGAAACACCAAAAGCCAAACTTGTATTTTTCAAAAATGAAAAATCTTTTCTAAACCAAAAAATCTTTTATGAAAATAATTCTAAATCAAGAGTGTGTGTGTATATGTACTTGAGCAATCCACCAACTATCTATCCTTTACATTTTATCTAAAAACAAAAACAAAATCTTATACCTAGACACAAGTCTTCATCTTCTTGAAGTCTTCACTTGAAGGCTTCTCATCTTCTTGACTTGGTCCAAGCTTGATCCAAAAGCTCCTTCGATCACACCGTGCTAGCTCCAAATCTTGACATTTTATCCTTTGTTGAGCTATGCACCTACTAAGATCTTGATAATGAATCTGTCACTAGTTAAACACAAGATCATTAGTAAACATAACTTCATGAGTTGATCATCATCAAAACTAGGGTGATAGGCCTTTGGGCCAACAAGAGGGATACAACAAAAGTAAGGAGGGTTTACAACTTAGAGGCTTAACCTCAAACACTTCTCTTTTTCTCTCTTTTCCACAAAACAAGGATCCTAATAGATTAGGATAGTATGATAGCTCAAGTGTGGAAACAAGCAACAAAGAAAAACTACTAGGGAAATCTCTTGTAAATGATAGAAAATGAAAATCAATACAATCTCCCAAAACCCTAGTTTTCTTTGATTTTTCAAAAACCCAAAACAATAAAGATGAGAAGTTTAAAGCCCAAAAACTCTTTTAAAAACTTGTTTTAAACTCTGGAAAACTGGGATTTTTTTCTCTTGTAAAAACCTTGGCCAAAAACCCAAAGAGATGGGGTTTATATAGGCTAAATCAGAAACTAGCCGTTAGGCTGATGTGGCAGCCTGACAGGCTGACGGTCGACCGGCCCGGTCGACCGGCAACGGTCAGAAATGTGACCGTTGGGCAACCACGGTCGACCGGCCCGGTCGACCCAAACAAACAGAGAGCACTGCTCTCAGACCGGTCGGACCGTCCGGGTCGACCGTCCCAAAGCTGCCAAACATGCACAGATTTATGCACGTCGGTCGACCGTCCCGGTCGACCGACTTCAGCCTAGTCGACTTGGTCAGTTGACTTAGTCGACTGGTTGAAGCCTGGAACAGAAATCTGGGTCAGAAAACCAGTTTAAAAATATTTTGAAAATTCTTTTAAGTCTTCTAAAAATCCACAAAACTTGTTTTAACATTTTGTATTGAAACACAAACTTGTGATAAAAATTTCAAGACATATATCAATCATATCAATTCATTTTTGAGTCTTGCAAATTTTATCAAAAACAAAACTTGTATTTTTATCAAACTTGATTTTTCAATACATGAATAAGATAGTCAAAATAAGTTTGTTTAAGATATGAAGCATGTATGTATATTGAACATATCTAATATACATAAAAATCATGTAAAATTGTTTTGATCTACTATTCATGAAAACCAAATCCAAAACATAAAACTTGTGTGTGTTTGTGCACTTGAGCATATCAACTATACTAAGCTTTACAAATGGATCTAAAACACACAATCTAAATTATGGATACCTAAGTCTTCTTGATGATCTTCATCTTCAAGTTGACTAGCTCCAAAACTCCATCCATGGGCTAGGCAATGTATGATCTTGAAGCTTTGGCCCTGGAATCACTATGAAAAGCTTTTAAACTCCTTGTTGAAGCTAATCACCAACTAATATCTTTGTTAATGATCTGAAACTTAAACAACACAAGATTATTAGTAAACATAACTACATGAGTTAATCATCATCAAAACTAGGGTGGAAGGCCTTTGGGCCAACAATCTCCCCCTTTTTGATGATGACAAAACTCATGGAGTTATATATGCATGGATTAAAGTTAAGCTTCAAAGAAGCTCCCCCTTAACTCATGTATAAACAAATAAAAAATATATGACAATGAAGCTCATAAATATGTATGCAAATGTATGGAGATAAAACATATCAAATTCTTCAAATTCTTTTTCTCCTATTTGCAAAACAAAACATATATGCATATCTATTGTTTATTTGATAAGCATGAGAAAACTAAACACAAGTATGCATATAAACATGTATGCATCAACATGCATAAAACATATTCTAGAAGCTCTAGATACCAATTAAATTAATAAAACATTAACAAAACACTAGATGCTCTAGATACCAATAAAACTTAATATTGTTGGTCCCCGAGATATTGATAAATGCGGAACTATCTCTGTTGGCAACAATGATCTAAAAAACACAAGTCAACATAACACTAAAACAAGAAGGATTAATCGTTAATCAAAGAAGTAACTTGCAAAAAGGAAATCAAATCTCAGAAAATGCACAAACGCAAACAAGAAAGATTTATCGTGGTTCGGTCCTTGTAACCTACATCCAGTCCCCAAGCCACCCGCTTGAGATTTTCCTTTAACTTGACTTTGCAACCCAAAATCAATACACCATGCACACCACTTGACAAATCTCCTTCGCCAAATGTGTACACCTTCTCTTCCACCAAGAGAACACCTTCTCTTCTACCAAGAGAATACCTTTCACCTTGTACAACTGCCTCTACAACCAAGAAGCCTCCTGTGTACAATGATTTGCTTTGAGAATTACAATACTTTTCCTATAGCCTTGGTACTGAATGTGTATGTGGACAAGGTTCAGTATTGGAAACAAGAACTTCAGAGAATCTTCACAATGGAAATGTCTTTTGGTGAAGAACTGAAGTGGGAAAAATAGTTTTCAGGTTTGCAGATTTTTGGCTTTGGAAAACTGATAAAATCTCTTAGTAATTGGCCTTTGGTATAACTTCCCTATTTATAGCTGAAGACTAGGGTTAGTTAAGGAGTTATAGGAGCAATTCAAATGATAGGGACGTTTGAATTCGTTGCACAAAAGACCAACAGTCAGAACTGCCTATTAGTCGACTTGCTTTTTGAGTTAGTCGACTAACCTAGGCAAAATTCCTTCTATTAGTCGACTATGTTTGACTATAAGTCGACTAGGTTAGTGTACGTTGGAAGAACAGTTTCAGAATAACTACTTCAAGTCGACTGCAACTAACAACTAGTCGACTTGACCAGGGATTAGTCGACTAGGGGACTTGGATTAGTCGACTAGAAAAGTCTATTAGCCGACTATATTGACTGTCGGTCGACTAATAATCAAACAGAGCGTTCGGTCAGATTCAAGACACAGTATTAGTCGACTTGGGTTCTGGATTAGTCGACTACATTAAGGATTAGTCGACTTATAATAGACATCAAGTCGACTAATGGACTAATGAAGTGTGTGTTTGTGTCAAGGCTTTTACATGCTATTTCATCTTTACAAACCACACTTAATCAACTCTCCTTGGCACATCTTGATCATGTAGGACTCTTGATTCGTCATGTGTTAGAGCTCCAAATGAATTTGATCTTCACAAACGTCTTCATCGAAATCAGTTCCAACATTCTCCCCCTTTTTGATGATGACGCTTTGTGTGCACAAGTTCTCCCCCTGCAGAAGATATGTTATATTTTTCTCCCCCTGCAGAAATTAGGTTATAACAAATAGAGAAATACTTTGTTCTCCCCCTGCAATAAATATATTAGTACATATATATATAATTGTTCTTTATCAATTTTTATATGGTACCTGCAAGATAAACGTTAGATGGAACCAAACATAAAAGAACATATTTAACCTTTAGGAGTCCAAATCCATTTAGAATTTGGTTTCCACCTGTTAATATACACATAGTTGCAAGAATCACATATATCATGAATGTATGATGCAATATATGTATTTTTATCATGAAAACTTAAATTTTTAGGAATCCATATAAACTTACTTTTCTTAGACTTTCTTTTTACAAAAGAACTATATGGATTACTATAACATGAAGATTTTGCAATAAATCCAATACCATGATTATCATGTGACAATTTCTCAAAAGATAATAAAGCATTCAAATTTTCTTTTCCTTTATTGAACTTAGTCACATTTTGCAAAAGATCTTCATATTTATTTTTGAAAACTAACATGTCTTTATCCAATATAGAAATCCTTTCATTCAAAGACTTAGTTTCCTTTTTCAGAAAAATGTTCTCTTTTATAAATTTCTCATTTTCAATTTTCAAAGATGATATGACTTTTTCAAACTCATCTTGTTGTTGAGAATTTATAGATGAACATTGTAATGCATAACATGAATTTTCCTTTAAAAGTTTCTCATTTTCTTTTGACAAAACTTTGTTTTTCAGTTTTTCATTTTTCAGATCAAAATAATTCATGGAATGCATCAGAGAGTTCAGAATATGATACCTCATCATCTTCAAGTGCCATGTAACATAGGTTGACACGTTCAGTGGATTCTTCTTCATCAGATGAAGATGAATCGCTGTATTCTGATGATGCTTCGTAGTTCTTCTTCTTTCTGAACTTCTTACTCTTGTACTTATCTTTCTTCTTAAGCAAAGGACAATCCATCTTCATATGACCTGGTTTATCACAATTAAAGCATTTGAATTTACCTTGCTTTAGAAATTTTCTGAATTTCTTTGAGAGCATTGCCATCTCCTCTTCGTCATCATTGTCCGTGTCGGAAGATGCATGGAAGGCGAGTTCTTTCTTCTTTGAACGGTGTTGTCGTTCGTCCTTCTTCCTTTCTTCTAACTGCACTTCATATGCCATTAGATTACCGATTAGGTTTTCTAATGTCATAGTTGAGAGATCATTCGCCTCTTCAATGGCGGTTGTCTTCTTCTCCCATTCTGGTGTGAGTGCACGAAGGATCTTTCGAACTCTTTCAACTTGGGTGTAGTTCTTTCCAAGGGATGCTAATGTATTGGTGATGTCGGTGAATCTTGTAACCATCTCGGTTATGGTTTCATTCTCCTCTATTTTGAATAACTCAAACCTGTGGACAAGAACAGATATTTTAGATTCCTTAACTTTATTAGTGCCTTCGTGTGTTACCTGAAGAGTATGCCATATTTGATGTGCAGAAGTTGCTGTTGAAACACGGTTAAACTCTTCTTTGGTTAGGGCACAGAATAGAGCATTCATCGCTTTGGCGTCAAGGTTCGCGTTCTTCTTTTGATCTTCACTCCAAGCATTGTAGTTGGTTGTGGGCTTGGTATACGATACTTCTACGATGTTCCAAAGGTCGTAGTTGAGTGACTGCAAGTATATCTTCATTC
Organism: Agave tequilana; assembly: GCA_038442645.1. Lineage (NCBI taxonomy): Eukaryota > Viridiplantae > Streptophyta > Magnoliopsida > Asparagales > Asparagaceae > Agave > Agave tequilana. The sequence continues at coordinate 58,320 of JAVJIF010011383.1, forward strand.
TACACTTCCAATAGTTGTAGTTGGTTCCGTCAAATAGCGGTGAACGTTGTGTAGAATGTCCTTCTTTGAATTGGGATGATGAGAACTCCGTTGCCATCCTTGTTGTTGACTTGTACCCGCTCTGATACCAAATGTTGGATCAGAGCGTATACGCCGGTTCAGGGTATGAAATGTGAGGCCTGCTCTGATACCAAATGTTGGTCTCCGAGATATTGATAAATGCGGAACTATCTCTGTTGGCAACAATGATCTAAAATACACAAGTCAACATAACACTAAAACAAGAAGGATTAATCGTTAATCAAAGAAGTAACTTGAAAAAAGGAAATCAAATCTCAGAAAATGCACAAACGCAAACAAGAGAGATTTATCGTGGTTCGGTCCTTGTGACCTACATCCAGTCCCCAAGCCACCCGCTTGAGATTTTCCTTTAACTTGACTTTGCAACCCAAAATCAATACACCATGCACACCACTTGACAAATCCCCTTCGCCAAATGTGTACACCTTCTCTTCCACCAAGAGAACACCTTCTCTTCCACCGAGAGAATACCTTTCACCTTGTACAACTTCCTCTACAACCAAGAAGCCTCCTGTGTACAATGATTTGCTTTGAGAATTACAATACTTTTCCTATAGCCTTGGTACTGAATGTGTATGTGGACAAGGTTCAGTATAGGAAACAAGAACTTCAGAGAATCTTCACAATGGAAATGTCTTTTGGTGAAGAACTGAAGTGGGAAAAACAGTTTTCAGGTTTGCAGATTTTTGGCTTTGGAAAACTGATAAAATCTCTTAGTAATTGGCCTTTGGTATAACTTCCCTATTTATAGCTGAAGACTAGGGTTAGTTAGGGAGTTATAGGAGCAATTCAAATGATAGGGACGTTTGAATTCGTTGCACAAAAGACCAACAGTCAGAAACTGTCCAACAGTCAAACTGCCTATTAGTCGACTTGCTTTTTGAGTTAGTCGACTAAACTAGGCAAAATTCCTTCTATTAGTCGACTATGTTTGACTATAAGTCGACTAGGTCAGTGTACGTTGGAAGAACAGTTTCAGAATAACTACTTCAAGTCGACTGCAACTAACAACTAGTCGACTTGACCAGGGATTAGTCGACTAGGGGACTTGGATTAGTCGACTAGAAAAGTCTATTAGTCGACTATATTGACTGTCGGTCAACTAATAATCAAACAGAGAGTTGGGTCAGATTCAAGACACAGTATTAGTCGACTTGGGTTCTGGATTAGTCGACTACATCAAGGATTAGTCGACTTATAATAGACATCAAGTCGACTAATGGACCAATGAAGTGTGTGTTTGTGTCAAGGCTTTTACATGCTATTTCATCTTTACAAACCACACTTAATCAACTCTCCTTGGCACATCTTGATCATGTAGGACTCTTGATTCATCATGTGTTAGAGCTCCAAATGAATTTGATCTTCACAAACGTCTTCATCGAAATCAGTTCCAACAAATATATGCAAAAACATAAGTATGCATATATAAACATGAATTATTCTCCCCTTTTTGTCAATCATCAACAAAGGGGTAAACAATCAAAACAATAAAATGAGGGGTAAAAATCTTTCTTCCCCTTTTTGTCAATCAAAATAATAAAACAATGTTCTCCCCCTTTTTGTCTAAAACAAAAAACAAGGTCAATAAGGGGTGACTATAATCAATATGATATCAATAGAAACATATGTCAATGAAGCATCTTGATACCAATAGAAAAGTAAACAAAGATCAATAAATGTTATATGCTATATACATTCATGAAGAGGAAGACGCTAAGTTAGCTTCCCTACACATATGCATTACATGAAAGAGGGATGTTAAGCCCTAATTCACATAACACACATTATGTAATGCATAAGAGGAGATGTGAAGCTCCCCCTATACACGTGTACCACATAAAGAAGAGATGTTAAGCTCTTCAATACAAGATACACTCATCATGAATCTATATGTAGAAGAGATGTTAAGCTCTCCTTGCATATAGTCAATACAAATCAAAACTTTTGTAATTTTTCTTTAAACAAAATTTTTAGATACCAATTTAAAACATAAGACATCTTGATATCAAAAGATAGTATTTTTCTTTTATTTTAAGTCATATAGACAATTGAAATGACCCTTTTTTTATCATAAAGCAAGGAGTGGAAAACTAAATACCAATTGAAATATAAAAATCGAATTTTCTCCCCCTTTATGAAATACCAACAAAAATTATGCGTAGGCTTGTATAAAGATACCAATTGAAAACTAAATCAATTGAAATGAAGTTGAAACTCAAGGTGTTGGGTTATGCTAGAGGTTGAGTAAACAAAAACTAAAATTTGTGATATTTTTGAACACAAATAAAACATATATGTATGAAAATTAGATACCAATAGAAATTGATACCATTGAAATTGAAGCATACATACATAAACAAATATATGAGTATACCAAAAATGTCAAAATTGATACCAATTGAAAGAGTTCAATGATACTAATTGAATCAACAATAATAATCAAGTGTATATCTCATATAATCTACCACCCAATCATGGTTCAAGTTTTAAATGATTTTCACTTGTAAAGCATACATGAACATGATCTCCCTTCCAACCGCCCTTAAAGGGTAGGGGTTTTCAAAAATAGATTTGAAAATAAGATTTGTTTGAAAAGCTCTACCAAAAGAAGAATACGAACTAGTTAAATGGGAAATCTTATTAACTAGTGCGAAATCCTTCAAGTAAGGAATAAAACAAAAATAATTTTCATAAAACACATGTAAATCACATAGCACTTAAAACACTCTAATATCCATAAAGTCCATAAAATTTTCAAAAGAGGTGAGTGTACTAGTGTTATGTGGAACATGATATCATGAAAATGTCAATAATGCTCAATATTCCTTTAAACATGAAAACACGAAAATCATCAAAACTTATTTAATCTTCATGGCATATGTATGTCAAGTACAAATTAAAATATACATACATATCCAAAACACAACGAGTCCACAAAATATATGCATGAAGGCACGTGGCTCAAAAGGATAAACATGTATATCTAATAGTTTGGACAAGATAGACATATACATGAAGTTAAACAATTAAACACAAAATCAAGAAAAACTAAATCTTCACCAAAACAAATTTCATTTCATGGTATATGTATGAATTGTCAACACAATAAGTATACATACATATCCCTAAACACAATTGAGTCCATATATAGATTTGCATGAAAGGCAAATGACTCAAGGGGTATACATGTATATCTTAAAGTTTGGCAATACAAACATATACATGAAGTGAAAACTCATAAAACAAATCCAAAATGGAATACAAGTTTGAAATGTACGAATCATCAAAACTAGATTATACTAGCACATTTAATGGGAACAAATAAGCATTCAACTTAAACATATATAGATTTATTTGTGGCCCACTATATGCACGAATATATACCTAGTCTTAATGAAAACTAACATCTAAACATGTAATCAACACATGAAGCATAAACACGATAAAAATTAACATGATAAACTTAAACATGATTATTATGCAAATCCACATGTTATTAACCTATGATAAATATGATAGCTAAAACAAACGGTGAGAACACAAAATATGGGTCCATATAAACATGGGTGTCTCAAAATGCTAAACATGTACGTCAAGGATTTAATAAACATGGCATTATCATAATAATCTACAAACAATAAAACATGCTATATATGATAAACATGGAAAGCATGTAAATAAAACGAGAGTAAAGGATTGTTACCAAAACCGAAGAAGCAACTCTCCTTGTCTCCAAAACGTGGTGGTTATCTCCACCAAACCTTCCCTTGAAAGTGATGCATCCAATTGATTTCCTTTAAGTACGGAACGCATCCACTCTAAGGTGTCATCACTCTCACGTCATGTGAGAGCCCACACCTACATCAAAAATCTTAGGGGTGGTCTTTGGTACCCATACTCTTTTGGGTCCATGGGGGTAGTACCTTCTCTAACCCAAACAAAATTCTTTGCTAAATTTACATTATGTAATCTATCATAGCAAAATTTAGTAAGGTGGCCCTTACGTCCACAATGTGTACAAGTGTACACATGAGCATACATGTGAGAAGTGTGTCCGTGAGGAGCATGTGTATGCCGTGGAGGGTGTGCATGAATAGAAGGAACTTGTTTCTTTCGAAACAAAGATTCCAAGCGTGTATGGCCCACTATACATTGGCTCAAAGTGGAGCCCAAACAATCAACACTCTTCTTAATCAAAGATATATCATTGTTAATTAAAGAAGAGGTGGCACATGCAATAGGTGATCTAGGTGAAACTACCCTAGCATGGCAAACATGAGAATCTAAATCAATTTTCAAAGATTTATTTTTCTTTAAACAAATTTCTAATTCTTTTGAAATAAAATCAATTTCTCTTTTCAAAGAATCATTTTCTCTTAAAACAAATTCAATCTTTGAAGATAAAACATCATTATTTTTCAAAACATTATCACAATCATTTTTAGTTTTCAAAAACTCATTTTCTTTAAGTGCAAGTTCTAATTGAGATCTCAATGAATCCCTTTCATTATAGACCTCAACCTTCTCTTGCAAAACCATATTAAGTCTAGAAAACAAATATTTATTATCTTTTTCAAAGCCTAGACTTTTCTTTTTCAAAATCTTATATTTTTCAATCAATTTTTCACAAACAATCGATAGTTCTTCATTTAAGGCATGAGCATCATAATCATCACATGAAGAACTAGCATACTCATTATCATCTAAGTGGGTTTCTGAGTGTACCTCAAGGGAGTCATTCCCTTGGACCGTATAGCATTGTTGCGGCTCGGATTCATCTCCACTAGATTCTTCCTCCGGTTGGATTGGCAATTGAAGCTTGGAGGTGGTGGTGGTTGTCAACAAATTCCACACTGTAAAGGCGGAATCAATGTTAGAAACACGTAAAAGATAATCTTTAGGTAATGTGCTTCTAATGGCCTCTAGGGCTTGTGCATTGGCCCCTATATGATTGCTATCACTAAGGAAGGATTCCTTGGTAATGGCAAGGTAAACTTTATGACCTAGGGTTTGTAAATAAACGGTCATCCTAATCTTCCAAATATGAATATTGAAAGGGTCAAACATAGGTGGGGTCATGAAAGCCATGGTAAACTATATGTGTGCAAAACAAGCAAATGCAAACAATAGATTAGCAAACAAATGGATCTCACTCCTAGGATGTTAAGCCTAATATCAGGAGCACTCGCTCTGATACTAATTGAAAAACACCTAGAGGGGGGGTGAATAGGTGTAAGTGCTAATCTAAGAACTAAATGCGCTAAATGCGGAAGCTAATGCAAATCTTGCACAAACTTAATACAACACAACAAGTGTAGCCGAATTCCCCGTGAAGGGCTCTGGACTAACTCCTCTTGATTCCCCTTGAATGGGTTGAGGTGCTATGTGAAGCTCTTGTTGGTTAAGTATAAGTTAGGCACACACAAACAACAAAGCATATACAAGATATAGCAATGTGAATTATGCAAGGCACAACACAAGCAAATAGATATGATGTTATGAATGATGTTTTGCACAAATAAATGAGAGAGAGAGTTGAGAGATATTGGATCAAACGCAAACACAAGAATATGTTTCGAGGTTCGAGCCCCTAGCTCTACATCCCCGCCTACACCACCGTGTAGGATTTCCAATCCACTATAGGAGTACTGAACTCCTCTCTCAATGCCACCGAGGCAATACAACCACAATCCACCTCTACCGAAGAGGGATAAGGCCTGTAGCCAATACAACCAACACAATCACCTCTACCGAAGAGGGATCCAAACTCAATACCACTCCGATCAACCTCTACCAAAGAGGGATACAACAAAAGCAAGGAGGGTTTACAACTTAGAGGCTTAACCTCAAACACTTCTCTTTTTCTCTCTTTTCCACAAAACAAGGATCCTAATAGATTAGGATAGTATGATAGCTCAAGTGTGGAAACAAGGTGTTTTTAGAAACAAGCAACAAAGAAAAACTATTAGGGAAATCTCTTGTAAATGATAGAAAATGAAAATCAATACAATCTCCCAAAACCCTAGTTTTCTTTGATTTTTCAAAAACCCAAAACAATAAAGATGAGAAGTTTAAAGCCCAAAAACTCTTTTAAAAACTTGTTTTAAACTCTGGAAAACTGGGATTTTTTCTCTTATAAAAACCTTGGCCAAAAACCCAAAGAGATGGGGTTTATATAGGCCAAACCAGAAACTAGCCGTTAGGCTGATGTGGCAGCCTGACAGGCTGACGGTCGACCGGCCCGGTCGACCGGCAACGGTAAGAAATGTAACCGTTGGGCAACCACGGTCGACCGGCCCGGTCGACCCAAACAAACAGAGAGCACTGCTCTCAGACCGGTCGACCGTCCGGGTCGACCGTCCCAAAGCTGCCAAACGTGCACAGATTTGTGCAGGTCGGTCGATCGTCCCGATCGACCGACTTCAGCCTAGTCGACTTGGTCAGTTGACTTAGTCGACTGGTTGAAGCCTGGAATAGAAATCTGGGTCAGAAAACCAGTTTAAAAATATTTTAAAAATTCTTTTAAGTCTTCTAAAAATCCACAAAACTTGTTTTAACATTTTGTATTGAAACACAAACTTGTGATAAAAATTTCAAGACATATATCAATCATATCAATTCATTTTTGAGTCTTGCAAATTTTATCAAAAACAAAACTTGTATTTTTATCAAACTTGATTTTTCAATACATGAATAAGATAGTCAAAATAAGTTTGTTTAAGATATGAAGCATGTATGTATATTGAACACATCTAATATACATAAAAATCATGTAAACTTATTTTGATCTACTATTCATGAAAACCAAATCCAAAACATAAAACTTGTGTGTTGATTGGTAGTCAAAAGTGCATTTTTATCATCATATTTACCATCACATTTTCATATTTATTCATTTAATTCTGCACATTTATTAATAATTTGTAATTTATTGTGTGCAGGCCTCGAATTGTTATTTTAGCAATAAATAAAGCCTAAAGAGCCCAAAAGCCCAGATCCAAGCCCATGTTTGAAGCCCAGGTGTAAAAGTGCAAATATCAATTGTCAAAATTGCAAATACACAAGGGCCAAAGTTGCAAATACAAAGAAGAGGGAAGGATAGACTTCTATTCAACCCTAAACACTTGCAGGATAGGATAAAAGCTAAAAGAAGAGAAGGAAAATTCGTGAAAAAGATTTGGGATCTAGGTAACTTGATTCCCAAGTTATATCCAAATCCAAAGATTAAGAGCTAGGATTCAATTTCCAGAAGGAAAATCCCAGATGGACGGACCAGGAGAGGCCACGCGCCAAAGCGCGCGGCCAGAAGCCACTAAAGTGCCGCGTTTCCGCGGCGTTTCCGCGGCAAAGTTGATGAGTCAGAATCCCAGATTTCGTGGGCAAGTTCATCCAGGACTCCTCGGCCTTCTGCACCTATAAATATCCCCTGCAATGCAACGTACAGAGTGTCCAGCGTCCAGAGAAGAGCCAAGGGCCAAAATTAGGGTTTCTTCTAGGTTTTCTTTTGTAAATTAGGGTTTCTTTTCTTTTTATTTTCAAGAGAGAGAGAGGATTATATTGAGCGTGACACCGATGTATCTTCTTTTCTCTGCCATTGATTAAAGCAATAAAGGTAATTACTTTTCTTTTTGTTCTTTATTCTTATGTGTTATTTTTATTTTGTTTTTCTTTTCTTTTTCTCTGTGATCTTGTGGTTGTTGATGAACATGCAAGTGGATTCCATAAGCACGTATAACTAAGCTCTGTGAGAACCAGCGATAGTTCATGAAGACGTCTCCTCCAAGCTACGCATCACTTCGTACTTGAGTATGCTTGACGATATAATGTGCACAGGGATTGAGATCGATCTTATGATCTATTCGTGGAACGCCTCCTAAGCAAGGTAGAACATGTAAGGTTTTCACGTTCTTTCTTCAACCAATCTCAAGTAAGTTTTCTTTTCTTTTTGTTTCTTTTCTTTTCTTTTTTGTAGATTAAATCCACATCTTCCACAATTCTTTTCTTCCATCCATTGTAAATACCACCCATTGTAAATACCACCATTTAACTAATAAAAATAAAAGCTTTAGAGTATAACTTGCTTAACGCTTCCATCGCAGTCCCTCCTTGAGGATCACGACCCGCATAGCCCTGCTACCGCGGATTAGAACTGAGACTTGCACATCTATTCTTAAAACTAACATATAATATTTTGTGTGCAGGAAAAATCAGTCAACAAATTGGCGCCGTTGCCGGGGAGGGACGGTAAGTTATCTCTAAAACAAAAAAAAAATTTAATTTTTAACTAATTCTTTATTCTTTTCTGTTTGCAGGTTTGGAGAACAGGAAACAGAAAACAGCAGCTGCAGTGGACATATAGCTGCCCTGTGCCTCTGCCCTCGAAGGTAGAGCACAGGAGCCCACTGTTTTGCCGCGGATCCGCGGCCAGAGCCGCGGAAACGCGGCAACAGTAAGGACTACTGATTCAAATTTTTTGCAGATTGCTGCAATTTGAGATTACTGCTTACTGCTCTATTCTGTTTTGTTCTGTGATATACCTGTAAATTGCTAATAATTCAACAGTAAATTATTGGTTGTTAAAAATAAAATTTGATTAGACGTTTGCATATTAGGCACGTGTCTTTTCAATTATTTTTATTTACTGTTGAAGAGTGCTGGAGACGCAAGGTACGTACGCATTGCATGTAGAATAGGATTCATCTCTTGGTTGATTTTCTGCTTTGAGTGATTCTTATCTATTTATCTTGTACACTTGCACTAATTCATCTTAAGGGCATAACCCATTAACAAGATAAGGTGGGGATTTCATCACCCTTCCTTAGCCCAAAAATCATATCCCAAGCACTCACTAACCCAAGCCTAACTAAAAAAGAGTAGACGTTGGCCCTAGGGACATCTCGGACTCAATTAGGAGATTATCCTAAGGGGGAACGGTGTTGGAAGTTGACTCCTGCCAAATCAGTGTCTAGGAAGGGGATTGAGGGCCGAAAGCCCGAAGTGTGGTGGTTATTTAATTAAGGAACGTCTTTGACGGAAAACCTCCCACCACTCTTGCCCTGACCTGGCTGATTAACTTGTGGTCAAAGTCTGCACCCAACCTCCTGTGGACGGTCTAACCAGTTAGGAGTCGTCTAGGTCATAGGTCTACCCTAACTTAGGTTAGAATTTTTCTTTTTTGTTTGTTTATTTGTTTGTTGTGTTTGTGTTGGTGTGATATGGCATATAAGAATAATTCCAATTTTAATCCATATTACACCCCTAACTATTATTCGGATATTACCAACCCGGCATACCCTAACTTTGACCAATCTAGTGTGCCGGAATGGTCTTATCCGAATGAATATAACCCACACCCCCCATCTTATGACTATAATTTCCATAATAATTTCAACTCGTCACAGAGTTCATGGGGTTTCGAGTCCCCCGAGTCTAATTCTCAACCAAATTGTTCTCCATATCCATCTAGTCCACATTCTTCCCAAGATTCATACTCAGATTCACCCATTCAGAATAGAAATCCATCTATCTTGGAAATGATGAGTATAAATAAGTCCAAGCAAAATTCACCATCAATTTTAGACATGATGATACGTGAGTCCACCGACTCACAACTTTATCAAGATTACCCTTCCTATTTTCAACAAGAAGCACCTATCGACTATGAAGGGATGCTAGCTGCCATGACCGAGGCTAAATTAGCCCGTGATCATGATATTGATTTGATGGTTCAATGCTTACGTTCTAACCGTCCGGCTGATTCTGATATCGCTGACCACTCTTTTAAAGCAGACGAACTAAGTTGCTTTGGACAACAAGATTCTAATTCAGTACCATCATGTGAACTTGCCGAAACTTCAAATTCTGATAACTTGGCAAGTTTTCCCTTTCCCGAATTAGAACTTGAACATGACCTAGATTCTCACAATCTCTTTACTTCTGAAACTGATTGTACAATTCTGACGGAAGATGTTGACCTTAGTTTTGAAGAATTGTATGGCGATGAGCTAGAATTCCTTAATATTGGAAGTAAAGAGATATCATCCATATTAGGTCACATTCCATTGTGGGAAGAAGATTGTGGACTTGAGTTTCAATTTCTTGACTTGGACCCAATTCTTGAACCTAGCCCGACTCCTGAGCCCTTACTTGATTTGAGCATTTTTCCTGAGTCGGTATTCGTTCCCGCACCTATAATGTCCAAGTCAATAATTCCATCCTTTCATACTCCATTTTGGGACAAGGAGGTTGAGACAATTAACTCTGAAATATATTATGAAATTTGGAAATTTGATGGGGTGGAAATACTAAAAACTGATTATACATATATTTTAGTGGGTTATGTAAGGAAAGTTTCTGGTGGGTTCTACCAAATTATCTGTTATCTTGATTGGGCCGCATTTCGTGGACCAATTAGACCACCTCCGGAACCACCACCCTAAGGTAACTTCCGCCTTCCCTTGTTCTGTTTCATGCATATATGCATTCATTCATACATTGAGGACAATGCATGAGATAAGTGTGGGGGTGGGCTTTACTAACATACTAACATAGGTAAAAACTAAAAAAAAAAAAAAATTGCTAATAAAAAAAAATTTAAAAAAAAATTGTTATAAAAAGGAAATATTTTGACTTATTTTTTTGAAAGAAATCTAAGTTAGTTTTAAGGATTAGAAAAATCATGATTAGGATTTCTAAAAACTTAGTCAAAATAAATAAATTGTTTAATTTTTAGGTATAGGAGAGAAATTGAATAAATAATTAGTCTTGATTTTTACCTTAATGAAATGTGCATACCAAATGCATATCTAGGATTCTAAGACAAAGACCTTGTGCCTCATAAAAAAAAAAAAAGAAAAAAAAAGAAAAAAAATCACCAATTAAGCTGATACATGTGCCTCAAGAAGCATAAGTATTCATGCCTAAAGGTGAGTAAATAAAATAAAGTCCTTAGTTTTGTGGCCTAGTTCACTCGAATTTGAGTCCGCGGGGTGTTTTCTCACCTGGTGCCCTAAAGCCGACCGGTTTGGGAGCCATCGACTTTAAGTTCGTTACATGGGTGGATTAGAAAGCCTAAGAAGACTAAGAAATATAATATATGTATTAACACATCTAATAATCAATTAGTTAGGTATGAGGGCCTCAAGAAGCCTTGATACTTATACGAAAGAAAATTAGATGAGTTATACATGCAAAAAAAAAAAAAAAATTATATTAACACATCTAATAGTCAATTAGTTAGGTATGAGGGCCTCAAGAAGCCTTGATACTTACACGAAAGAAAATTAGATGATGTTATAAAAATACTAAAGAGGCATGAGAGTCCAAGTTAAGGAATTCCTAGATTCACAAGGGTGCATATGATTTTTTGTAACGAAAAAGACTATATTAGAAATTCAATTTTAATCCTTACCTAAAATGAATAACAATTGACTTTATAAAGACTAGGTTTGAAGAATGAATAAAAATGATAATCCTAAAACTTATAGACTACTTAGTCTCTTCAATAATAATTCAAATATTTTCCTTTTATGGATTTTGTGGGTGCAATCCGCTGAAAACCCTCACGAGACAACACTCGTCCTCTAGGGTAACCTAGAGGTTTAACGGCTTGTTGCACATGCTAAGTGCAACTGTGATTCCTACGAAAGTGAGTTAGGTTAGATTAACTTTTCATTTCTTTTTCTTTTTCTTTGTTTTTACTCGAGGACGAGCAAAAAGATAAGTGTGGGGGTGTGATTGGTAGTCAAAAGTGCATTTTTATCATCATATTTACCATCACATTTTCATATTTATTCATTTAATTCTGCACATTTATTAATAATTTGTAATTTATTGTGTGCAGGCCTCGAATTGTTATTTTAGCAATAAATAAAGCCTAAAGAGCCCAAAAGCCCAGATCCAAGCCCATGTTTGAAGCCCAGGTGTAAAAGTACAAATATCAATTGTCAAAATTGCAAATACACAAGGGCCAAAGTTGCAAATACAAAGAAGAGGGAAGGATAGACTTCTATTCAACCCTAAACACTTGCAGGATAGGATAAAAGCTAAAAGAAGAGAAGGAAAATTCGTGGAAAAGATTTGGGATCTAGGTAACTTGATTCCCAAGTTATATCCAAATCTAAAGATTAAGAGCCAGGATTCAATTTCCAGAAGGAAAATCCCAGATGGACGGACCAGGAGAGGCCACGCGCCAAAGCGCGCGGCCAGAAGCCACTAAAGTGCCGCGTTTCCGCGGCGTTTCCGCGGCAAAGTTGATGAGTCAGAATCCCAGATTTCGTGGGCAAGTTCATCCAGGACTCCTCGGCCTTCTGCACCTATAAATATCCCCTGCAATGCAACGTACAGAGTGTCCAGCATCCAGAGAAGAGCCAAGGGCCAAAATTAGGGTTTCTTCTAGGTTTTCTTTTGTAAATTAGGGTTTCTTTTCTTTTTATTTTCAAGAGAGAGAGAGGATTATATTGAGCGTGACACCGATGTATCTTCTTTTCTCTGCCATTGATTAAAGCAATAAAGGTAATTACTTTTCTTTTTGTTCTTTATTCTTATGTGTTATTTTTATTTTGTTTTTCTTTTCTTTTTCTCTGTGATCTTGTGGTTGTTGATGAACATGCAAGTGGATTCCATAAGCACGTATAACTAAGCTCTGTGAGAACCAGCGATAGTTCATGAAGACGTCTCCTCCAAGCTACGCATCACTTCGTACTTGAGTATGCTTGACGATATAATGTGCACAGGGATTGAGATCGATCTTATGATCTATTCGTGGAACGCCTCCTAAGCAAGGTAGAACATGTAAGGTTTTCACGTTCTTTCTTCAACCAATCTCAAGTAAGTTTTCTTTTCTTTTTGTTTCTTTTCTTTTCTTTTTTGTAGATTAAATCCACATCTTCCACAATTCTTTTCTTCCATCCATTGTAAATACCACCCATTGTAAATACCACCATTTAACTAATAAAAATAAAAGCTTTAGAGTATAACTTGCTTAACGCTTCCATCGCAGTCCCTCCTTGAGGATCACGACCCGCATAGCCCTGCTACCGCGGATTAGAACTGAGACTTGCACATCTATTCTTAAAACTAACATATAATATTTTGTGTGCAGGAAAAATCAGTCAACATGTGTGTTTGTGCACTTGAGCATATCAACTATACTAAGCTTTACAAATGGATCTAAAACACACAATCTAAACTATGGATACCTAAGTCTTCTTGATGATCTTCATCTTCAAGTTGACTTGCTCCAAAACTCCATCCATGGGCTAGGCAATGTATGATCTTGAAGTTTTGGCCTTGGAATCACTATGAAAAGCTTCTAAACTCCTTGTTGAAGTTAATCACCAACTAATATCTTGGTTAATGATCTGAAACTTAAACAACACAAGATTATTAGTAAACATAACTACATGAGTTAATCATCATCAAAACTAGGGTGGAAGGCCTTTGGGCCAACATCATCTAGTTGAGTGTCTGAGTTAGACCATGAAGCAAGCTTAATCGGACTCATCTCCACTAGATTCTTTCTCCACATTATTTGTCATTTGTAGCTTGACAAAGGTCAATGTATTTCACACTGCAAAACCGGAATCACAATGAGATACCATACATAGATAATCTTTGCTAAGTGTGTGCTTTAGTGCATCTAGGGCTTGTGCATTGGCCTCTATATACTTATCATTACCAAGATAAGATTTCTTAGTAGTGGCAAGGTAAACATGCATTCTTAGGGTTTTAAGGTACATACTCATCTTATACTTTCACATATCAATGTTGGTAACATTAGATATGGGAGGGGCAAGAAAATTCATGAGTGTATAAACAATGTGTGCAAATGCAATACTAGATTAGCTAACAAAGATCTCACTCCTAGGTGGTTAAATCTAACATCAGGAGCGTAGGCTCTGATACCAATTGAAAATACACCTAGAGGGGGTATGAATAGGTATATTAATCTAATAACAAATGATGCGAAATTAAAAATCAATTGCAACACACTATGTGTAACCAAAGAGTGTAGCCGAATTTCTGGTAAAGGGCTCTGGACTATCTCCTCTTGATTCCTCTAAATAAGAGTTGAGGTGCTATATGAAGCTCTCTTAGTTCAACATAAGTATGAGCACACAAATAATACCAAACATATAAGTGATATGAATAATATAAAGCAATGCAAGATACAATAGAGATAGAGTTTAGAGATAGTGGATCAAACACAAACACCGAGATATGTTTCGAGGTTCGAGCCACTGCTCTACGTCTCCGCCTTCACACAGAAGGATTTCCACTACATCCACACATGACCTCTCACAAAGGGAACCTGCACCGAGGAATTTGTAATTACAAACTTAAGAGTACACAACTCCTCTCTCTACCACAACCACCTCTAATCAAGAGGCAAGGTACAAAGCTAAAACAATAAACACCTCTACACAAGAGGAATAAGGCACAAAGCCAAACAACAATCACAATCACCTCTACACATGAGTGATATGCACTAAGCAAACCGCAATCACCTCTTCACTAGAGGGATGAACACAAACCGCAACAAATAAAAGATTACAACTTGGTGATCATAATAGACCACAAACAACTCTTGGTGATCATAATAGACCACAAACTATAATTCTCACAAAAACAAGATCTTATAAATAGGATAGAGATGATAGCTCAAGTGTGAGAAAAATAAGGTGTTTGGAAATCAAAATCACAAAGAAAATACTTGGAAAAAATATTAGAACGAAATAGAAATAAAGATCAAAACTAATTTCCCAAATACTCAATTTTTTCTTGATTTTTCAACCCTTAAAAACAAATGCAAGATAAATCTTTTTGGCACAAAAACTCTTCTAAAAACTTGCTACTAAACTCTGAAAAGATAGAAATGAAAGCTCTCTCAAAATCATGTGAAAAACAGCCCAAGAGATGGCTATTTATAGCCTCTCAAAAAAGTAGAGCCATTGGCAGCCTGGAATGCCCAGATTGCCCTTCTGGTCGACCGGCCGATCGACCTGCCCAACGGTCATATTTCTGACCGTTGTGCCTCCGGTCGACCGGCGCTACCCGAGACTTGGGTAGTTTCAGTCAGTTGACCACATCGGTCGACTGGTACAGTCGATCAACCTCTGGTCCGGTCCACCGCCAGCAGATCTGGCTGGGATTTCAGAACTTGAAATTTGATCTTTTAATATCCAATAAAATCCCACAAATACTCATAAATTTCACAAAAATCAGTTCTTATAAATTTGAAGAAAAAAATATGTGTGACTAAGATTCAACACATATTACAAATATTTTGAACTATTTTTGTGATATAGAAATTAGGCTTAAACACAAAAATCGTATTTTTCAAAACTTGAAAAAATGAAAAACCATTTTCTCCAAGACTTGTATTGGATACAAAAATAAGATATTTAAACTATATTTGAAGTATAGAGTGTATGGATAGAATCCAATACACATATAAGATATATATCTATGTTTTTGATATGAAATCCAAAATCGGTTAAACGAAAACCAAACATATTGAAACTTGTGTGTGTGTGTGAACTTGAGCATATCAGCACTGTCTATCTTTACACAAGATCTAAACACAACTAAACTAAACACAACTAAACTAAACACAAACTGAAGTTTTCTTGTAGAACTCCTTCTTCAAGCCGACTCGATCCAAACACGATCCAAAGAGCGTGACTCTAACCGAGTGCTAGATGCAATCTTGACGCGCGAGCTCTTGAATCTACATGTGTTAGCTCCAAAACTCCTTTGTTGAAGCTAGACACCTACTAACATCTTGATCAAAAACTGAAACTATATAAACACAGGTTATCAGTACTATAATTACATGAGTTAATCATCATCAAAACTAGAGTGATGGGCCTTTGAGCCAAAAAAAATATGTCATTAAACTAACTTCAAGTTATGAACATTACATCTAAAGATCATAAAAATTATCTCAAATTCACCCAAAACATCGATCAAATTTAAATAGATTAACTACGAAAATCAAGTTACAATAGCTTAGAAGTTTTACATCTCTTAAAAAAGAGCCCAGAAGTTCTACATCTTAAGAACACACAATACAAAGTGTTCTAATCCTCTCCGGGTCTACGTTCTCTCCTAGCATATGTGTTTGTGAAATCACGATCGTGCATCAGTTCTCCTTCTTCGCCACCTTCCAGTGTCTGTTTCATATTATACACTATATTGTACAAGCTAGGTATAGTATAATTTCCCATGACCCCTTTGAATCGTGGGTTCGCAAATCAGTAGCGCACTAAAGATACGCTACATTAATTATAGAATATATCAATAAAAGAGTGCTTTAAATTAAAGATATTTTTCAACTCGATGAATATTTTACCTCTACCAAGTGTGGAGGGTGAGGCATTCGTGGCAAGTGTACGACCAGGAGCACATACGGACTTGTACGCTAGATTTTGAATGACTGAATGAGATATATTGTGATATAAATCAGTGTACTCGTCGAACACCTCCCATGCATACGTCGCTGACACGCTCCTTTCCTCTTTCGATAGTACATGACTACACTACCTCTTCCATAAGTGATCAACACTAGTGTACAATAACAAATACTGCAACGCATTGTACCTTCTTCTAACAGTGGATGGCGAGATCGATGAAGGAGGTAAAATTTGAACCCTACCAAATTGTCGTAACACATTTCTGGATGATAGGATTCAATGATGTCCACACACTTGAAGCAGCCAGTGAAGAAAGAAACATTATAAAGAGAATGTTGATTAGTCTACAATTCTGCATTATTATATCACATTTTCCTTTTGATTTATGAATAAAATGTCGGTCTAAACCGTGTTTTGGTCTCTCTTGCAGATAATCAAGACAAGGATGACAAAAGGATAATAAGAGCTTAATTAAACCTATTTTCAGGTAATTAAATCCGCATTTCTTGAAGGGCAAGCAAGGAAATTTCTAGAAGATACATTGAACCTAGACCTTTGCGTACGTCAGACGAAGATCCAGACGAATATACCTGAAACCAACTATACCAAGAAGGTTCTAGAAGCGACGGGAAACACTCGCCAAAAACCAGGGACCTACAGCCCTGGTATTACTGCGAAAAAGCGACATTTGCCGTGTTTTCGCGACAATTTGGTGGGGTCACGCGTCGATCTTCGACGCGTGGCCTTGTCTCGTCTTCTAGAACCCTCATTTGCCTATAACTACTGCAGGGATTGGCCGAAACGAAGGCAGATTTGGATTTAGGCTAGGTTTTCTATCTTTTAGTGTAGGGTCGTGTAGGTGTTCTTCTTTTATTTTGTATTTTCTTTCCTTTTTAGATCATGTATTAGGGTAGAGAGATTCAGAGAGAGAAAGAGAGATTGATGTAATAGATGGTGACAATCTATGTAAAGTTGTCTCCTTTCTTCTCCATTGTAATCTTCTTCATCTTTTATATGATGCTTAGCTAATTTTTTCTTCTCATGAAAATCTAACTACTAACCACTAACCATCTAACCACTTACTTGATAATCTACATGAATCTAATAGCCTCTACAAGGCCTTACTCTTGCAAGAGCCATTGATGGCTCAGATGATGGATTCTAACATTCTAACATTTTTAACACCTAACCCACTAACTTGCTAACTTGAAATGTCTTCTTTATTTCATACTCACCTCCAACTGGTTTTGATGATTTAATAGTATCTTGCAACTTGTTATGTGGTATGGATGTATTGTTTGAATATAGAAGAACAATCTTATGGACCATGCTCTGTATCGTCTCTTGAAGTCAAGGATTAGTGATGGCCAAGGATCCACGTGAAGCAACTATCACTAAGAGGTTAGCATGGTTAGTGGAGCAATTAGTAGTTAGTAGCCATCAGTTTTCTTTTACTTTGTTGTAAAAATCGATTCCAAGCTCTTTTATCATTTTTCTATCGTTGTTTTTACCATCCGCTTAGTTCACCTTTGTTTCAACTTATTTTAGTTTTCAAAATCATTTCTCTTTATTTTCATATCACCGTTTCATCACCCTTCTCCATCTATCACTTCTGAATTTTTTTTTCTTTTATTTTCTTTTTCATTCTTTAAACAAAGAAGAACTGTTAACATAACACGTGAATAAAAACTGTTAATGCTTCTATCGCCTCCGGTCCCTATGGATTCGACCCATTGAGCCAATGTTATAACGAAAATATCGAGGGAACATTAATACATACAAGCTTTTCATTGATTTTATAAAACACACGTTTTCGAGTACTGGTTCCGCTCCGATCAAATTTTTGGCGCCATTGCTGGGGATGGGAATGGTTTTGATTTCACGTTTTTGTTAACATTTTCTTCTCTGTTTTTATGTGCAGGGCAATTTTTATTAATTCTTTGCATTGCAGAAGGCCACCCTTGCTTGCCTCTCTCTGCTCTAGAAAGAGGGACCCTACGTCATAATTATGCCGTGAAAATCAAATAAATACCGCGCAAACGCGGCAACTGTTTGACATTTTGACTTCATCTTTTGTAGGGAATTTGCAAGTTGTATATATTGAATTATTCCGTTGTTAAATATCTGTTTTGATTGTCTACACATTGTAATAAATTAAAGAACTAAAATACGGTATTTGGACGCTTTTAAAAACGGTTTAGACATTTGCATTTAGGCACGTGTCAATTCAAGTCCAATATACTGTATTTTGTTCTATTGTTGTGATCTGGACTGAGGTGTACATATGGCATTGCATATAGCATAGGACAAACATGTGGGTGATTTACTCGCTTTTTGTGTTATTCTTGTTTATATCGCACACTTGCATGAATTAGACTTAAGGGTAAAACCCGTACAAGATAAGGTGGAGATTTCATCATCCTTCCTTAATCCAAAAACTACCTCCCCACTCACACAACCCAAGCCCTAATAAAAATTGATAGACGTTGGCCCCTAGGGACATCTCGGACTCATTAAGAGATTGACCGAGTATGAAACTTGTTTTGAATCTTACTCTTGTGAAATCAGTGTCTAAAGTTGGGGATTAAGAGGTTACGCCTTGAAGATATCGTGGTTTAGCGTAATTAAAGCCCGTTGCTTATGCATGGATACCTCCCACCGTATTTTGCGCCTACCTGGCCGATTAGCTTGTGGTTGGATTCAAGCAACAACCTCTCCCGGGTAATCGACCAATTAGAATTCGTCTAGGTCTAGGTCAACCCTAATTTAGGCTTGGTTTTGATTTTTCTTTTCTTTTTGTTTGTTGCTTGCTTTTTCTTTTTCTTTTTTTTGTGATTGTTTGTGAAATGGAATTCAACAATAATAATTCTTTCAATCCTAATATGAATTCATATTTTACATCGACCCCATTTGTTTCGGATAATTCCAACCCGATTTTTTACAATATGAACCAACCAAATACACCAGGTTGGACTTATCTGAATCAATACAACCCATACCCCCAGTCTTACAACCATAATTTCTAAAATAATTTTCACTCTTCACAGAGTCAATGGGGATTCACCTCCCTCGAGTCAAATTTACATCCACCTTATCCACAATCTTCACAATATCTACAATATTCATTTCCCAATTTTGCTTCCTACACTCCTTTTTATGGACCTCCCATTGAAGAAAAATCTGAGTTCGAAAAAAGTATAGAAGTCATACAAGCCATGCTTGAGTCCTAACAAAAGAAGCTTAATTCACCAATTCCACAATATTTTCATGATTCATCCTCAGTTTCACCTATTCAACATGACTAACCATTTATCCTGAAAATGAGTATGGAGTGCTTTCGTGAGTCTGAGCTTAACTCTCAAAACATGTTGGACTCACAATCTTCACTATCTTTCCAAAACTAAGATTAGATTTTTATACTCCCTTTCTGGAACATCCACTTGCAGAAAAATCAAGTCTAGAAAAGAGTATAGAATCTTGCAGGAGTCCGCATTATAAATTCAAAAATCTTCTTCTCAGTCTATTGATAGGTTGGAAACACAATTGAGTCAATTGGTCAACATTTATAGGAATGAGGAAACACTATCTTATTAATCTTTGACTAAATCAAATAGCTCTAACTTTATCAATTTGACCCATGATTCTTATTGTTTTGGAAACCAAGATACCTACACTCCCATCTAGAGCATCCACTTGAATAAATATCACATCTAGAAAAGAGTATAGAAATCTTGCAGGAGTCCGTACTACATTTTCAAAAATCTTCTGCCCAGTCTATCAATAGGTTGGAAACATAATTGAGTCAATTGGTTAGCATTTATAGAAATGAGAAAACTATATCTTATCAACCTTTGATCAATTCAGACATCTCTAACTCTATTGATCTGACCCAGAACTCTTGTTATTCTAGAAACTAAGATTCAATTTCAGTACACCACCCATTTGAACTTGACCAAACTCAGACTTGTGAAAATCCCATTAACATTATGGCAAGTTATCCTTTTTCTGAAGTTGAACTTGAGCATGAATATGATCCTGAACCTCAACTTGGTAATTCAATTTCACTTCCTGATTCAATAATGACTGAGGTGTTTTTACTTGATTTCAGGCTTTTCCCGAGTCAGTATTGGATCCTGTGCCAATCCATTGTGAAATTGAATCACCAATCTTTTATGATCAACAAATTAAACTTGACCAATTTCATACTTTTGACTGTCCCATTGACAAATTGGCAAGTTTTCCTTTTAAAGAAATTGAACTTAGACAAGAATGTGACAATCTATGTAAAGGTGTCCCCTTTCTTCTCCATTGTAATCTTCTCCATCTTTTATATGATGCTTAGCTAATCTTTTCTTCTCATGGCAATCTAACTACTAACCACTAACCATCTAACCACTTACTTGATAATTTACATAAAGCTAATAGCCTCTACAAGGCCTTACTCTTGCAAGAGCTATTGATGGCTCATGATGATGGATTCTAACATTCTAACATTTCTAACACCTAACCCACTAACTTGCTAACTTGCAATGTCTTCTTTATTTCATACTCACCTCTAACCGGTTTTGATGACTTAATAGTAACTTGCAACTTGTTATATGGTATGAATGTATTGTTTGAATGTAGAAGAACAATCTTATTGGCCATGCTCTGTATCGTCTCTTGAAGCCAGGGATTAGTGATAGCCAAGGATCCATGTGATGTAACTATCACTAAGAGGTTAGCATGGTTAGTGGAGTAATTAGTAGTTAGTAGCCATGAGTTTTCTTTTACTTTATTTTAAAAACCAATTCCAAACCCATTTATCATTTTCTCTATCGTTGTTTTTATCATCCGCTTAGTTCACCTTTGTTTCATCTTCTTTTAGTTTTCAAAACCATCTCTCTTTATTTTCACATTGCTGTTCATCGCACTTCTCCATCTATCACTTCTGAATTTCTTTTTTTTATTTTCTTTTCATTCTTTAAACAAAGAAGAAATGTTAACATAACACGTGAACAAAAATTGTTAATGCTTCTATCGCCTCCTGTCCCTGTGGATTCGACCCGTTGAGCCAATGCTATAACTAAAGTATCAAGGGAGCATTAGCACATACAAGCTTTTCATTGATTTCATAAAACACACATTTTCGAGTGCTTGTTCTGCTCCGATCAAATGTTGATCTCTGAAATCCTGAAATGGTTTCCATAAGACCTACAAATGAAAAGAAGTCTAAAGTAAGAAGAAAGCAAAAATGTTTATTTTGTCTTTTTAAAACATAAGCATAACTGAGATCTAAACATGAGATTTTTTTGTCCAATCAACTTACCTCATCTGGATGCAAGCAATCAAGAGATTCACGGAGTGCCTGTGGCATATCCAATGAGCTTCTTGTAGGTCCATGCAACCTTCACATGCATGCACATGGGAGATCGTTCGTATATGTCGTGTTTGTGGGGGTTGCACTATAGGAAAGTACTTGTATATCCATGTATGTTATCAAGTATTAGGAAAAGACACATAAAAATTGTTTAAATCAGCAATAAAAACTAACGACACCCGTAAAAGTGAAAATATCCAGCAATCTGCCTAACACTAGCCCTAGAAGCATATCCAAGCTGCCTGTATAAAACGCTAGTGCAGCTGTGCCCTATGCAAATATGGAAACATCACCCAAGTCCTCAAGCAACTTAAGGTATGAGGTGGAAACTTTGTTCTATTCTTATCACTGAATAAGGTGCACCCGACCAAATATAATAAATAAACTCTAGCTGCGAACTGTATTCGAGCCTCCGTGTCAGCATCGGTGACAAAAAAGAAGTTGGCGCGAAACCATTCCAGTCTAACAAATGTACCTCGTACCTGCTCCAGCTCATCCATTGCAGCTCTTTGGGTAACACCAAGTATCCTCATAACAAGGGCCATTGGATCATCCACAGTAAAGGTTGATGGATTGACCTACCATTGATATATCAATTGGTATGTCAACATTATCTAAGATTATGGTTATCTCTCCATATGGCATGTGGAAAGTATTGGTTTTGGACTGCCATCTCTCGACAGAAGTAGAAACTAATATAGGGTTGATATTTTAATGTGAAATGTGCATTAACCAATGTAATTCTGATTGATCAATGTATCTCTGAAAATGGCGATTATGTGTGTTGGCGTCCCACACCCATTCATTCAACTTTGCAGTGTGTGATTGTGGTTTCGGAGGATCTCTCTCTTGTAAAAGAATAGTTTGAGCATATTAAAAATCATAAGAAATTATATCAACATTTTTCAAAATATTATTTTGCAATCAAAATTATTACCTCAATGTACCAGATAATAGCAGCTACATGTGTTTTGAAACTGTGTAATATAGAAATGTCTATAGGACCATCCGGAAATGATTCTGTCAACTCTTTGTACTCGTCGTCCCCGCTTTCAGCATTTTCTTACGTCTCCTCTATTTTGGGAGTATTGGATGGAGGATCCCGTCTTCTGCCCCATGGCCCCAACCGCGGTCATCGCTACCCCATGGCCCCACCGCTTTCTTTCTCTTCTTCCTCCCCTTATCGTCGTTCTTCCTTAACAGCGCCGCCACCTGCCTCTCCCTCTCCTTCTCCAATCGACAACACTCACCGAGTTCCCCCACCTCCTCTCGTCTCCACAGTGCTGCCCCTCGTCTTTTTTTCGCGTGAGCCCAGACCCTCCTTCGCATGCTCGAGCTCAGGCTGAGCGCTGCCCATGCTGCTGCCATCTCCTACGCAACGCTAACGGACCTCTAACATCACCCCTATCAGCCGCTTGCAGACAACGAAGAAGAAGAAGAGATGTATCGGGTTCCTAATTAAAACAAAACTCGACCCGAACCTATTCCATAAAAAAAGATAATGAATTGGGTTTAAGTCAAGAACCCATTGCTACAATAAACCTGAGCCGCGTGAATAGTAACAGGTCCAAAAGGGAGACATGCACGCTTTTATATTGATTTCATTTTTTGGCGATAACTTGATGTTTCGGAGTCTAATTGGGACAATTTTAAGTTCGTGATAACGAGATCTAGACACGGGCATCTTCTACAGGCCGCTGAGATCTCTGTGATTCTCAGTAGATAATTTTTTTAACACAATCTATTTATTTGTGAGTTGATATCTGCCTCTGTTTTTTTATCGATTTAATCTGCTATCACAAATAGTAAGATTATGAGATTTTGTTATTCTATGTTTAGTGATGATATATATATTGATTGTACAAGCTTATGCCATCATAACTGAGAAATTGCATCATCTTATTTTAAATTTAAAACGGTATGACTGCAATTATACATTTTGTAAAACCCATCATCTAACTTTATTAGCTTTAACATTTTCCTACCCAAGATTATTTTGTTGATAAAATATAGTGACATTTTGTTCTATCACTGATTTTTGATTCACATCATCATTTCACATCATTTTTGGTATCAGAGTATGCTTACAGTTGGATCTGCATCATGTAGGCATTTGTTAGGAAAGTTTACTAATTTTTTTCATTTAAAAAATCATCTAGTCTACATTTGCATCTATTCATCTTCATTTAGATTTTGTATAGTGCATGTCCACCCGTAGTGATCACCCATATCTAATAGGAGAGTCTAGCAAGTGTCACTCCACCTCAATGGATCCCCAGCAGATTGCAGTATTACTATTCGCCAAGATAAATGTCAAGTTAAATACCCTTAAGACATTTGAAGAGAGGCTGACCAAAGTGAAATCCACACATGATCAAACCCCACCGAGAAACAACCAACATAACAACATCGATTACGCATCCAATCTCGATATTCAATATCTGAAAAGCTTCAGATTGATGTCTCCAACTTTGATGAACCTCACGACCCACAAGTTTTCATAGACTGGACACTCCAACTAGATAGGAACTTTACTTGGTATGAACACACTAAGTCTAAAAAATTTTAAGTACGCTGCAATGAAATTGTTTGATCAAGCTAGTCAGTATTGGACTAACCTATCAACACGAGGTCGACCGTCGATTGACACTGGAATAGGATGAAAGAAGAGTTAGAAACAAAGTACGTACTACCATCATTTAGTGCTCATCTCATGGGCAATTGGCACCAATACACTCAAGGCAATAACTCTGCCAAGGAGTATGTCGAGGAATTCAATGAATTTCTCATTAGAAGCAATACTCTCTATGAGGAAGAAGAAGCTCAAATTCTTTCTAGTTTCAGAGTTGACCTTAGAGATGACCTACGGACTGAACCGTTAGCTAGAAGAGTGAATGAGTTAGAGGCAGCATTTGCGTGATCTAGATTCTTCTAGGACTAACTACACCTTCAAGAGCCACGATTAAAGAGTCTCAGTGTCTAGACCTTCCCTATCTCCCCAACCCAATAGCTCTAGTACCTAAACCCCTTCACATAGAAATGACATTAATGGCAAGAGCCTTGGGACAACAAAAACAAGAGCCCCAAGTTCGCAAACGTTAATTTCACAACCAAGTACTACAAATATCAAGGTTACGGACACTTAGCTGCCAGTTGCCCTAGTCTCGTCAGAATCACCATAATAGATGGAACACTGATTGAGGCTACTAAACTAGACTCTGATGTGTACATTTTTGAGGGAAAGGATTATGAAACTGATGAAGAGCCCACAAGTGATGATGTTGGACTCAATTGTATTAATCAAACCCCAACGACTCACTTGTCTGTTATTAGATGTGTCCCCTCCCAACTAACTAAAATGGACGATTGGAGAAAAGTGCCACCTTCCACAGTTCGCTAAAATTAGAGATAAGAATTGTAAGGTAATTGTGGACAGTGAAAGTTATATCAATGCAATATCATCCAGGTTGTGTGAACATCTTGGATTAGATGTTGTACCCTACCCCCACCAATTCAAAGTGTCATGAATTGACTCCACGACACTTAAGATCAAACAACGATGTCTTATTGTAGTCAATTTTAATCATTACAAAAACAATATCTGGTGTGATGTGATCACCATGAACGTGGTCGTCATATTAGGTAGATCATGGTTGTTCGACAAAAATATCACCATTTACGGTCGATCTAACATGTGTCAATTTGAGCATGACGGTAAGCAGATTAAGGTACTACCCTTGAGACCCAAGACTGGATAGCCCAAGAAGACATCCACTTTGGCTTTGTTGTCAACTCAAACTTCTCCACCTCTTATTGCTACTATTCTTCCTGATTGTACACGTACATTACATGTTTTTATATCATATGTGTCATATTTCTGCATTTATAATTAAATAGAACTCTGATATTTAATGTATTTTCATGTTTAGTGGCGTGCAGGTAATTAAGGAAGAAAAGAGTGACAGATTTATCCAATTAAATCCTAAGATTAAAAAGAAATGGGGATCAATTCAAATTCAAAGGTTCTAGATGTCATCTTATCTGAAAACTGGATATATCAGATAGGATAACATCATCATAATTCAAGGAAAAAATAGATTTTTTGAAGACCCTATCGGTTTCGCTGAGGATAAAAGAATGGATCGTCAAATTCAGAGCAAAAATTCAAAATCCAAGTGGATAAAAGAATACAGAAAAACAGGACAGACAAGCGCCCCCAGATCCTGGCCCAATGGCTAGGATCTTGGCACGAAAATGCGGCAAAAGCCACGTTTTCATGGCCTGGTATTCAAATCTAGAGGAGCATTTGCTCCCCCTATCTCTGTACTCTCACCCCTATCCTGATTCTTCCCTATAAATACCTCACACTTCGAAGGCAGAGCGGCACCATCTCAGAGAAAGCTTTAGTTTAGGTTTTCTTTTCTTCTTCAATATAATTTTTATTTTCTTTATAGTTTAGGTTAGAGAGAGTTACATGATTAAAATAGAAGAAGAGTTATTATAGAACACTATTATAATCCTTTCTTAAGAGACTTATATTGAAGGTGACAATTAATGAAAGTTTCTCACTTTTCTTCACTATACTTGATCTAACCAAGTATCGTGTTCAATGTATCTTTTTTCTACTACTTTGCTTTATGTTACTTCACATCAAATCATGATACATTTAATTTACAATAAAGGTAAGTCTTCTTCCTTTATCTCTTTTCTGTTTTTCTTTCTTAGATTAATCTAACAATTCTCAAACCAACACTTTCTCTTTTTGTCTCTATACTAATTTTTCTTTTCTTCTTTAACAACAAAGTCATTTCTTCTTTAGAATTCTTCTAACTTAGATTAGCATTAACTATTTTTATTTTCTTTTGAAACTGAGAAGAGAACTCTTAACTTGTTTTTGTGAATTAAAAGAAGAAACTTAATCGCTTTTATAGCTATCCCTCATATGGATCACGACTTGTTAGCCCTAGGCTATGCGGTAGAATTGAGGACCTAGTAATGTTCTAAACTTTTATATTTTTCTGTGCAGGTTTGGCTCGATCAAAATTTTGACACCATTGCCGGGGAGGGACAGTAAGTTTTCTTTTCTTTTGATTTACTTTAACGAATTAATCTTTTTTCTTTTCTGTTTTGGTGTGTAGGGGCTAATTTTTGGAAATAAAGTGCTGCAGTGGATATATAGCATATCTGAGACTCTGTTCTAGAAAGCAGAGTTCAGAGAACCCAACTTCTGTCGCGAAAACGTGACAAGAGCCGCGTTTGCACGAGCAAAGTTGAAAGGACTATTAATCTGCTTTATTGCAAGTTGCTTGAATTGTAAAGTATAATCATCTGCAATATTTAGTTTCTTAATTTAACCAACCTTGCACACTGTTCTAACCATAACAGTAAATTAGGGTTTGTTAATACTAAAAACGGTTTTGACCTTGCATTTAAGAGATGTGTCTAATTCGTTTACATTTTATATTACTGTTGAAGAGTGCTGGAGAAAAAGGTACAACAACATATCATATAGTTTAGAAAACACACTTGTATGTTACATTGCTTGGGTGTTATTTTTGCTATATACTTGCACACAAATACGAAAACTATCTAAGGGTATAACCCATTAAACAACATAAGGTGGGGAAGTCATTACCCTTCCTTATCCCGAAAACCATCTCCTCACTCACTAATTTATCCTAATTAAAATTAAGTAGATGTTGTCCTAGGAAATCTCGGACTCAAATAGGGATTAACCTAAGGGAGAAGTTGTTAGAAATTGACTCTTACCAAATCGGTGTCAAAGGTTAGGGTTTGAGCGGAGAAACCCCGAAGGCCAGTGGTTGGCCATAATTAGGCCCATTGCTTAGGCACGAATTACTTCCACTGGTTTTGCCCCTACCTGACCGATTAACTTGTGGTCAAGTTCTGTAATATACCTCTTGTGGATAATCAACAATTAGGAGTCGTCTAGGTCTAAAGGTCTACCCTAACTTAGGCTAGATTTTTGTTTCTTTTGTTTGTTTATTTGTTTGTTTTTGGTTTTGATATCTTTGTGATATGAATTACAATTATAATTTTTTCAATACATATAGTGATCCATACTTCAGCCCAACCTCTTTCAATTCAGATATTACCAACCCGACATTACATAACTTTAACCAATCAAGTACGCCAGATTGGTTTTATCCGAATCAATATATACCTCAATCCCAGTATTATGAACAAGATTGGGATAATTATCACCACTTTTTATCGAGTCAGTGGGGATACAACTCCCCTAAGTCTTACTATCAATAACCTTACAACAAACAACTTCATATACTATATACCAAGACCAACCTATAGAAGAAAAATCTTCTTTAGAAAAGAGTTTCGAAGCCTTTCTTAAGTCCACATGACAAGTACAAATCATAGCGGACTCAATTCTCCTAAACAATTCTCAAATCCAAGATCCTTAGTCTAATTTTCAAGTCCCACCACAACAAAAAGAACATGTTGACTTAGAAAAAAGTATGGAATTTATGATTCAGTCCCAAATAATTATATTCAATCTCAAACGGAGTGTCTCCAATCTGTTGATAAGTTAGAAGCAAAAATGAGTCATTTGATCAATAAATTAATGATAGGAATTGTAAGATCACCTAGAGGGGGGGTGAATAGGTGATGGCTAATCTAATGGTCACTTATGAACAAATAATGCAGAATTAAAGCTAAGTTGACCAAATTAAACTTCTTTTAATTGAACACTTATGTATAACATAAGAGTGTTGCCGAATTCCCCTTGCGAGGCTCTGGACAAACTCCTCTAGATTCCCCTTGAATGGGTTGAGGTGCCGCGTTGGCTCTCTTGGTTGAATACTAGTGTTAATAACAATCCCAAGCAAGTATAGCAATTATAAGCACAAAGGTATATCATGCATATAAGAGATAAAGACTATAAAGTAATGCAAGATATAAGTGAGACAAAAAGAGTAAGAGAGCAAGAGTGAGCAATCGCAAACACAAAGGGTTTGTTTCGAGGTTCGAGCACACTTGCTCTACATCCCCGCCTTCGACACACGAAGGATTTCCACTATGCACGATCCAACCGGATCTCTCCTTGGTGCCGCAACACCTACAAGCCCTCGGACTCCCAAAGTCCCTTACACACCACAAGCCCACCGGCTCGTTGAGGCCGCACCTCGAGCTACAAGAGTTCGCACCCGAACCCTAAACAACCACGAGCACACTTGCCCGTCTCCTCAAAGTACAAGATGAAATCTTGGTGATCTAAACACTTGATCACCTACAAAAACTCTCACTACAACACCTATAGGATGAATAGCTCAATGGATGCTCAAGTGTTTGTGTGAGAAAGCAAGGAAAGAATCTTTGGTGAAAATCTCAAGAAATCACTTTTACACTCTTATAAAATCTTCCCTTTTGATTGGAAGTATTAGCTCACTATTTTTGTGGAGAAAAACCTCTGAATGAATATGAGAAAACAGGCTCTAAGGTCTCCAAAAATCTTGTATTGAAAACAATGACAAAACCCCAATTTATAGGCTGCCAGAAACCTAGCCGTTGGGTTCTGTCAGTACAGTCGGTCGACCGGGTCGGTCGACCGCCAACGGTCAAAAATCCGACCGTTGGGGCTCTGCGGTCGACCGGCCCGGTCGACCGAATCTACCCGTGAGCACCGCAGTCTCCAGCGGTCGACCGTCCCGGTCGACCGGCCACTGTGCTGCCAGACGTGCACAAGTCTGTGCACGTCGGTCGACCGCGAGATCGACCGGCCATGGAGCGGTCGACCGACTCGGTCGACCGGAAAGGCCTGTCAGCCAGTTCCAGGTCTGCACAGTTACGGGATTTGAAAATAGGTCTTTTCACTCAATAAAAATCCCATAAATTCACAGTAAATCTAAAAAATAGTTTTAATCACAATAAAAACTGTTTTTCTAAAAATATGTTTTTCTAAAACTTGTTTTTTCATAACTTCACAAAATACAAAAACAAGATATTTGAGTTCATTTAAAGTATAGTGTGTATGGATATGATTCACTACACAATCATAATGATATATCTATGTTTTTGTCATTAAGCATATAACTTGGTTTTGGTTAAAGATGTGTACAATAGAAATACCAAAAACCAAAGTAGATATTTTATCACAAAGAAAAAATCTTTTTCCAAAATAAAAATTCTTTTCTAAGACATAGAAATCTTTTATGAAAGCAATCCTATCAAGAGTTCTATCAAGAGTGTGTGTGTGATATAACTTGAGCAATCCACCAAATATTCTATCCTTTACATTTTATCTAAAATAAAAATACAAATCTTATACCTAGACACAAGTCTTCAACTTCTTGAAGTCTTCCCTTGAAGGCTTCTCATCTTCTTGACTTGGTCCAAGTGCAATCCACCGAGCTCATCTCTAGATGTGGTCTTGATGCATAGGCTCGTGAATCAACCGGTGCTAGCTTCCAACTTGACTTTAAATCCTTTGTTGAAGCTCCACACCTACTAAGATCTTGATAATGAATCTGTCACTAATTAAACACAAGATCATTAGTAATCATAACTTCATGAGTTGATCATCATCAAAACTAGAGTGATGGGCCTTTGGGCCAACAGGAATGAGGAAACTCTTTCTAAAATATTTTTGACCATTCTTGATTCTCCTAGCTATATTTACGAAGAGTCATGATATCTTGGAGATTTTAACGAAGATTCAATTTCATCACAAAACTTTGAAGTTGACCAATACCAACCCATTGACAAATTGACAAGTTTTTATTTCAATGAGATTGAACTTGAAGATGATGTGTCACGCCCCGCTTCCCAAAATACGCTGGAGCGGAGATGCGACACGAGTCGGCGACGCATATACGCAAGGAAAATACCTCACGTATACGCGCTAAGCCTTAAATAACCCGAAACAAGCTATAATAAATCCCAACTGAAATAAATCATGAATACTGCAATATCACATATAAGCAACCATGCATGATATCATATGAATCAAGAGCTAGAATAACGACTGGATCTGATATAACAAGAATCAGGAAATAATATGAAGGCAAGAAAGATAAGAATACCGGAATCGAATAGGGAGAAGCTCCAACTCTTCGCGAAGCGTACAGTCTCATCGAACACCTGCACAATAGAAACAAAGCGTCCAATATCTGGACGTGCAAATCCAGGGTCGTCAGAAAGCGATCTGGTGAGTGTGTGTGTAAAGGGGAAAGCTCGTACATATAAACAATGTGCACAGAATAATAACAAGATAAACTGCAATCTTAAGATAACTTAATAACATGATAAACAGCTGAACTGAAGGATAACTGCATAACAACGTGAATGAAGATAAAAGTTAACTATCACAAATGTAAACTAATAGCTGATGTCAAGATGTGTAACCTAGCATATGTCACTAGTCTGGTTGGTTAATATTAACCTAACTAATGTAGTACTTAGATGTGTCCCATACCACAGTCGTTTTCCCACATATCAAACAAAGTTATCGTTATTGTAACTGCCTGCCAATGTATTGCATGTGTTTTGGAACAGTACCGTGCATGCCCGGTACCACGGTCTAACACCCCTGGCGCTGAACCAGGACAAGCCGTAAGGCTCTAACAACTGAAGACTACAGCCCCACACGAAAAGACAACTAGTGTGGCGCCGTAATCCGGGCATCGCCCTGATAAGTGACAACTGAATAAGTAGCCAGTACTACCTTAGTTCCCCATGGTTGGAACTCACAACTCGGTACCATAATAAGTCCTTCCAAAATACACGACATGCATCATCAGGCAATTACCCTTATTCCCCGGGTTATGGTGTCTTTTATTAACAAACAATCAATGTGATTTAATATGTAATAGTAACTGATATCTCCAACAACTGCTGATGTCAATACTAGCTGATAATATGACAACTGACAACTGATATCTGACAACTGAGTAACTGACAACTAATATCTGACATCTGAAATAGAATACTAGAGATATAGTCACTAACAGAATAGTGTCACTAACAACTAGTAACTGATACAAATACCTGACAACTACTATAAACTCTGAATACATCATATGATCACCAACAAATAGTCTCACCAATAACTGATAAACTGATGACTGCTATCTGATAACTCTGAAATATAAGATCACTGATATAGAATAGATCACTATCTCAATAGTTCAATCTCTATTAATTGAAGTAATCAATAACTAACATGAAACACATAGTATATCCTCGAGATCAACAAGTCAAACACATATCGAAATCATATCTAAGTAGGGAATCATCCTCAAACAACTTATGGTCTAGAATATCTACTTCAGATACTCAACATCAACAAAATATAATCTAAATAAATCTCAAATACTCACAACTATAAATTCAGCTACGTCAATCTCATCTTAATTCAGATCGGGCTTTATTATAAAGAATGTAAAATTTCAGATCAACTCTAACTCAAGATCAATTCAAATCACGGTCCAACTAAAATAGTCACATCTAAATACTGATCAATATCCAATGTAAATAACATAAATCCAAGACCAATCCAAACTCCAACTAAGTCCATATACTGATCTAAGTACCAAGTAATCTGATCTCTTAGTAAAGTAACATCATAACAAGTCTGTCATCAATATCCGAATGAATCATCACCTAAGTTATTACCAAATGAAAGAATAACAAGTCTAAGAAGTACTCTACATGAAATATATCATCTGTCCTCAAATATGATCTGGGCTAACTAACCAGTAGATCGAAATGAGTCACTGTCTAAGGTACATCAAAATTAGGCCTAAGCCAAAAGCAACAAACTACCAACACATGAAATGACACTGATACAAGCTCCTATCAACTATGTAAATAAAGTAAACAATCACAGATGTCTCATGAAGTGGTACAAGTAATCAAACTGGTAAAATATAACAGAAAATTACATGAAATGATAAGAGCAACATGTAAGGCATACCGACAACAGTAAATAAGAAAATGCACAAGAATGAACACTCACATGAAATGATGCAGTTTCGGAATCGAATCGCCGTCTTGTCTTCACTGCACGAACTGGTACTGATCTACGGATCATCCCATAGATCGGTCCTCGAATCGCCTATGTATCAGATCCACAATGAGCACGAATCTGGATTGAGTCCAGATCTACTGTAGCTGAGTTCGGATCTCACTGGACGGGTCCGAAATACTGTAGCATGCAACCGAACGTACAAATAAATATAAATGTACACTTAACACACTTTCGAGCACACCGACACATATGTGTACACCTACACACGTACATATACAAGTATACACATACATACTATATGCATACATACCCACACTTACATACATATTATATTTACATATATATATAAATAAAACACATGCTTGTAAATGTACCCATAATTACACACACCCCCTTATGCATAATAATTCATGCATACACTAAACATAATGCAAACATATTAATTAATGACCCACTTATTAATTACTAAACTACACACACATAATTAAAGTACACATTCATGCATAATTACATGCATGTACATGCATGCATCCACATCATGTACCAAGCACACTCACTCACACGCACACACAAACACACACATTAATTAAACTTCCCAATTATTACAACTTTACCCCTACATAATTAATAACTTTCACATTATTACACAAATGGCCCTACACAATGAATATAACACTAACCTCGAGCCGATTTGTGGCGCACGGACGGAGGCTCTAGCGGAGGCGTCCGGGGCCGCGGAGGGTGTCGTTGGATAGAGCATCTCGCCATGAAGGGCGTGGGTACATTCGTCCTCGCCAACGGTGATCCACGACAATCCCACGGAGAGCCGAAAAATGGCTCGGAGTAAGATTTTTCCCGCACACAAGAAAATAACTCACATGAATTAATATATACATTCACATAATACCATTCCCATGCACTACACTAGTACTCTACACAACTCACGCACAACTCACACATACACACTTGTATGCATGCATATTTATTAAAAACCACAAACATATATAATCATACCCATTATTTAACACAATATCCCATCAACAACCATGCATGAATATAAGATGAAAGAATGAAAAGCAAGGAAGTGAGAGACTCACTGTCATGGCATGGCCGGCCACAGCGTGGCTCCGGGGAGGTCGTGGATGTGCGCAGCTCACCGCGGAGGACATGGAGACCGGCCATGGGAGAGACGTGTGTGAGTCTAGAGAGGGAGAAAGTTCACGTCAGGGGCATGGCCAAGGTGAAGGCTCACCGACGATGACGGCGGATCTCAGCGGAAGCCGAGGAAGACGACGGTGGTTTGAGGCTCTCGCCGGAGAAGAGATCGGCTGCCGGAGACACACGCGAAGCTCGTCGGAGAGGCGAAGGAGGCCGGGGGTCCTGTTGTGGCGCTACCGCTGCTACTGCGGGAGCGAAGGGCAGCCATGGGAGGGGGCGTCCAGCACTGGGCAGGCCGGGACTGCCGCTGCGGGAGCGAAGGGCAGCCATGGGAGGGGGCGTCCAGCACTGGGCAGGCCGGGGCTGCTGGTGGCTGGTTGCTGCGCCAATGGAGAGGGGATGGGGTATGTCGCGGTGCGCTGGATCTGGGCGCTGGTGTCGCTGGATCTGTGCGCAGGGGAGATAGGGAGGCGGCCTATTCTGCACACGGCCATGGGTGCGAACGGAGGGGCACTCGGGTCCGATGGCGGTCCGACAGTGAGAGGGCGCTACCATGGGGTGGTTGTTGCCGTCGGCGGGATCTCGGCCAAGGAGAGGGGTCCGAGCTTGGCCCTGAGATGCGCTTGCGCAGCGGAGGTTGTGTGCCACGGCCAAGGAGAGGCAGTGATGGCCGTGGGTTGCTGGTGGAGTCGTGGTCCTTGCGGCTGTCCTGGAGGCTGGGCGTGAGGATCTTGGTGATGACGGCTGTGATTGAGATTGGGGAATTAAGATGGAGATTAGGGATTAGTTTGGGTTAGGGTTAATGATAAGATGATATATATAGATAGAATTAGATAATGGGTAAGTGGGTTTGGGTTATGGGTATACTAATAGATTGAGGGTTTGGGTCTATGGTAATGGGTAGGAACAAGGATGCAAGGAAAAAGAAATAATGCTACTACTAAAAACAAATAATAATAATTAATAGTAACAATAATAAATAATTAGTAATAATAATTAATCTTAAGGAAGCAACCAGTACTAATAACAACTATTAATAATAATAGTAATTAACAATAACATTAATAATCATAATGGTTAGGAATCACAATAATAATTAATCAACATAAACAATAATACTAATATTAATTAACAACAAAAATAATAATAATAGAAATAATAATTAATAATTACTACTACCACTAATACTTATACTAATATTAAAATAAATAGATAAAATAATAGTAACACTAATAATAATAATCTTAATAATTAATCATACAATAATAATAACAAAATAATATATTAGTAACACTATTAATAATTAATAAACACTAACAATATTAATAATAATAATACTAATAGTAATAAGTAATTAAAAATACTGATAAGAAATAATGGAAATAGTATATAAAGCCAAAATGTCATTTACTATCTTTAAAAAATAAATTTGTATATTTAATAGTAATAATTATGAATCAAGTTAAATAATAATAAGAATAATCAGTAAATTAACTTAAATACTTTAGAAAATAAAAATATAGTATTTCTAACTAGGGACCCTACATGATGTAACACCAATTTCAATGTTGTGATTCAGTTCAACATTTTGAATCTATGCTGACTCCGGTATCCTTACCCGATTTCGACCCAATTCCGAAGCCAACACTGATTCCTATCCCTATAGAGTTTGAATATGAACCACTATTTGGAATAGTCACAATTCATTGTTGGAAAATGAATGTGAACTTGAATTCTATAATTTAGACCAAACTTATGAACCAACTTTGACTCTCGAACCTAAACTTGATTTGAGTTTCATTCTCGAGTCAGTCTCGGTTCCCATCCTTTTACTGTTGAGCACAAATCATCCATTCAGCAAAATCACATTCTATTATTGGACCAAGGTTTAGATCAAGATGACTCCGTGATGATATACCAAGATTGGTTATATAACTGGAAAAAAATTTCTTTCTAGGATCTTGCATAATCCTATTCATATTGGGGAGTATAAAAATGTTAATAGGAAAGAGGTCATGAAAGGTGGTTTCATGAAAATTCATAATATTTAGATTGGGTAGAAACACATGGCCCAATGAGACCACCACTAAAACCACCACCTTGAGGTGACAATTTTCCTTTCCTTTTATTTTTTTCATATATTATTGCATTTCATTCATACATTGAGGACAATGCATGAATTAAGTGCGAGAGAGGGTTCTAACATAACATAGGTTTAGGTTTTCTTTTTTTTTTTTTTTATAGGTTTAGGTTTTCTTTTTATTTTAAAAAAATTATTAACATTTTCTTTGCTAATAAAATTTTTTTGAAAGAGGAACAATATTTTGACCTATTTTTTTTGTAAGAAATTAAGTTAATTTTAAGAAACAGGAAAATCATAATTTGAATTTCTTATACTTGGAAACAAGATTATTTGTTTGAATTCTAAGGTTAGGAAGAAAAATTAAAAAAAATAATTTAGTCTTAATTTTTACCTTGATGAAATATGCATACTTTATACACTTACACACTTAGGGTTTAAAAACAAAAATTCTTATGCCTTATATATAAAAAAAATTAAAAAAATTCTCTGATTAAGCTGGATATTTGTGCCTCATAAAGCATAAGTATTCACACCAAAAAGTAGTTCTTATAAATAAAAACCCCTAGCTTTGTGGCCTTGTTTGCTCGAGTCATTAAGTCCTAAGGGTATTTTCTCACCTAGTGTCCTAATACCGTCCGGTTTGGGAGTCACCGATGAAGGCTCGTGACATAGGCGAATTAGAAAGCCTAATAGAACTAGGAGATACTGCCACCAAAATAAACTGTAAATTATAAGGTATAAGAGTTAGAGTTGAAGTACCCTTAGTCAAAATATTCACGTCATAAAGATGCATATGACTTAGGTAAAATAATAGACTACATAAGAAATATATTTTGACTCATTACCTTGATGAATAACAAGTTTTTGAATAGAGATTAAGTTTAAGAATGAATGATTTTAATAATCCAAAGACTTATAGATTGCTTAATTCTTCTAAAAATACTTCAAATATTTCTTTTTTTTCAAAATGCAATTTCGAAAATGCTAACACTTTATTTCCTTTTTATGGATTTTGTGGATATAATCCACTGAAAACCCTCACGAGACAAAACTCATCCTCTAAGGATAACCTAGAGGTTTGATAGCTTGTTGTACATGCTAAGTGCAACTGTGATTCCTACGAAAGTCAGTTAGGTTAGGTTAGTTTCATTTTTATTTGCTCGAGGACGAGCAAAAGATAAGTGTGGGGGTGTGATTGTACATGTGCATTACATGTTTTCATATCATATGTGTCACATTTCTATATTTTAATTAAATAAAACTCTGACTATTTTATATATTATCATGTTTAGTGACGTGCCAGTAATTAAGGAAGAAAAGAGAGGGAATGACAGA
The DNA here is from genome assembly GCA_038442645.1 of Agave tequilana. NCBI lineage: Eukaryota > Viridiplantae > Streptophyta > Magnoliopsida > Asparagales > Asparagaceae > Agave > Agave tequilana. Next base: position 95,759 of record JAVJIF010011383.1, read on the forward strand.
TTTATCCAATTAAATCCTAAAATTCAAAAGAAGGGGGATCAATTCAAATCCAAAGGTTTTAAAAGTCATCTTATCTGAAAACTAGATATATCAGATAGGATAACATCATTATAGTTCAAGGAAAAAATAAATTTTTTAAAGACTATCGATTTCGCTGAGGATAAAAGGATAGAGGACAAGTGGACGGACAAGCGCCTCCAGATCTTTGCCCAATGGCCAGGATCTTGCCGCGAAAATGCGGCAAAAGCCACATTTTCATGGCCTGGTATTCAAATCTGGAGAAGCGTTTGCTCCACTATCTCTGTTTCTCATCCCTATCCTGATTCTTCCCTATAAATATCTCACACCTCGAAGGCAGAGGCGTATCATCTCAGAGAGAGAGATTTAGTTTAGATTTTTCTTTTCTTCTTCAATGTAATTTTTATTTCCTTTATAGCTTAGGTTAGAGAGAGTTACATGATTAAAAAGAGGAAGAGTTATTGTAAAGTGACAATATTGTAATCCTTTCTTAAGAGACTTATATTGAAAGTGACAATCAATGAAAGTTTCCCCACTTTTCTTCACTGACTCGATTTAGCCAAGCATCACGTTCAATGTATTTCTTTTTTACTGCTTTGCTTTTCATTACTTCACATCAAATCATGGTACATTTAATATACAAGAGAAGTAAGTCTTCTTCCTTTATCTCTTTTCTATTTTTCTTTCTTAGATTAATCTAACAGTTCCCAAACCAACACTTTCTCTTTCTTTTTCTCTAAACTCATTTTTCTTTTCTTCTTTAACAACAAACCCATCTTCCTCTTTAGAATTCTTCTAACTTAAATTAGATCTTAACTATTTTTATTTTCTTTTAAAACTGAGAAGAGAACTCTTAACTTATTTTGGTGAATTAAAAGAAGAAACTTACTTAATCGCTTCCATCGTTGTCCCTTCCTGTGGATCACGACCCGTTAGCCCTACGCTACACGATAGAATTGAGGACCTATCACTATTCTAAATTTCTATATTTTTTTGTGCAGTTTTGGCTCGATCACTCCCTATCTTCCACTAGTTATGTATAACCTATCCGCAAACAGTTTTCTCTTTTACTACTGACACCATCCCACTATAGCGCATTCGAGTCTGTTTGTATCACATAAACACATACACAAACTAAGAGATCAGTGATGAAAATAAGTAGAGCGATGTGAAACCTACTTTCGAACTGACTATAGAAAAATATTTAAAACTTTTAATGTAAGAGATTATGTGATGAATCAGATTTATCCGAAACAGTTTCCTTTAGGAATTGTTAAAATATTGCATGTCCCCAGTGCTGAACCATTTAAGATCTTGAATAAACTAAATTGCAATACTTATGTTTTATATCTTCCTTACGATTATGACATTAGTTGTACTTTCAATGTTAATGATTCTATGACTTTCAATATTAATGATTTAGTGAATTACAAAGGTTTTGATTGTAGCACATTGATTGATTAGCCCCCTAAGCAATTTTCTGATAGTCTCTCACTTAGTCCACTATCAAATACTCATTCCATTACAGCAAAGAGAGTTAATAAAATTTTAGAGGATAAGACTATCACCATCAAATCTGGTAGAACTCACAGGTACTTGATCTGCTGGAAAGAAAATGCATCACTGTTGATTCATGATTAGATCGAGGTGATCTGCAGTGGATTGATCCAGTATAACGGGAGAGCACTATTCCACTTGACTCGACGGGTCGAGTTTTCTTCCACCATAAGAGAATGATGCGGATATCAAAACGAAGACACACGTGTATCAAGGGGATGGAAACGCGCAACACTAACAAGTATTTGACTCGAGTGAAATTTAACCAACAGATATACTTTTCATTTTATTGTATTTTCAGTTATTTTAGTTTTTTTTGTTTATTTCAGGTTTTTTTGTTTTTAGTACCACATCATTTGTAGTTTGGAATTCCAGTTTTATAAAGCCTATTTAAAGGCTTTCATATTTTCATAAAAGGGATGCTGAAATTTTGATGAAAAAAGGTTGTTATTAATTATTATGATTAGAATTTACCTCCTATTTTAATTCTCATAAAACCTAACCTTATTTCTCTCTCTCTCTCTCTCTCTCTCTCTCTCTCTCTCTCTCTCCTTTCTTTCTCCCTCACCGTTGCACCATCAAACTACTCGCAGCCATCTCCCCAACTTCTTTCTCACAGCAAATCAAACAAACCCAACCCCCCATGGCTCCATCGCCACCTTTCCCTTCTTCCTCCGCTCATCGTCGTTCCTCCTTCAAGGCGCCTCCACCTGCCATCCCCCTCTCCTTCTTTTCCCATCGACAGCACCAGCGAGTTCCCTCACCTCCTCTCGCCTCTACAGTGTTGCACTGCCCCGTCTCTTTTCCATGTGAGCCCAAACCCTCCTTCGCGTGCTCGAGCCCAGGAGGAGTGTTGCCTACGCTGTCTCCTGCTCCCCGGTTGCGCCGATGAACCGCCAACATCACCCTCATCAGTTGCCTGCACATAACGAAGAAGAAAAAGAAGAGGTTTATCAAGTTCCTTTAAAACAAAACCCGACCCAAACTTGCTCCACTAAGAAAGAGAATTGAATTGAGTTTAAGTCCTAAACCCATTGCTATAGTAAACCCGACCCGCATGAACAGTAACGGGTCTAGAAGGGAGACAAACCGTTTTTTGAATTGGTTTCATTTTCGGGCGATAACTTGATGATCCAGAGTCTGATTGGGACGATTTCGAGTCGTTACGCATGGGCGTCTTCCACAAGCCGCCGAGATCTCTATGATTCCCAGTAAATAATTTTCTTTAACACAGTTTATTTATTTATATTGATTTCTATCTCTGTTATTTTATCGATTAATCTACTATCACAAATAGTAAAATTGTGAGATTCTGTTATCTTGTATTTACTGATCATTTATATATTGATTGTGCAAACTTGTGCCATCGTCACTGAGTACTTGCATCATCTTATTTTAGATTTAGAATGGTAGGACTATGACTGCGCATTTTGTAAAACCCATCATCTTGCTTTATTAGCTTTAACTAATTTCCTACCCAAGATAGTTTTGTTGGTGAAACGTAGCAAAGTTTTGTTCTATCACTGATTTCTAATTCACATGCATCACCATTTCACATCAAACTGGTAATCTAAACTCTCGATGAAGGAAACAACCTCCAAGCATGCAAAGAAAAATTGACATAGAAAATATTGATACGTCTAGAGTTAAATAAGCAATAACAAAACATCGAGTCATGCAGACCCATTTGCTAAGTTAGTGGGTAGGGAAGGCAAACAAGTTGGTTTTGAAAAGTCAAGACTTGTCGAAAGTTCATATGAAACGAATGCATTAACTGCGCAGGTCATGGTCCTACACCAATTTCACAATATGACCTCGTTTAATATAAATAAATTAATTAATTAATTAAACAAACGAGTGTGAAATTAGCCATCCCCAATATATTAATAGTTTCAAAGAAAAAGGTTGAAATTAGAAATAAAACTAAATGAAGAAAATAAATTTCAAGAGTTTTGTTGAAATTGTTGTTTCAAATGTGAGCTCACTCTGACATATATCAACAACATTGTATCGTGCATTGAGGTACATGTTAACCATATAAAAATTAGTTGATATTAATAGCTAATATTTATGATTTGATACTACAAATCATTGGTCGATACTAATGCAATGCTAAGATTTTTAAACCACCATGTACTACCTTTCGATACGAGGAACTCATCAACTTACTGGTCAAAGCCTTCTTGGTTCCAAAAGAGAGGATGCATAGGGTTTAAGTGTGGGAAGAGGGTAAAATCTTGTTGATATAGTTTTCTAAATTTTGTTAGAGTTTAACAAAAGATCAATGCAATCAATGGTGTCGAATACGGAAGCGTATCAGTCATATCAATGGTGGATTGCACAGGAGGAAACAGCCTAGTCGATTAAGTATTTGGCCTGGTTAACTAATGATACATACAGAGGATTGGTAAATCTATTTCACTACAGACTAATTGACTAATATATGATTAGTCAACTAATAGGAATAATTAATCAACTTATAGGAGACTAATGCGAATGCGCGTCCTGTTTTCAAATCTGGTTCAGAATTCGTTTCTGATCTGAATTTAGTATTTTTGGTTTCTCTTTCTTCGTGACTTCTTTGACTATATATAGAGGGGTATTGTATCCAATATTTGTAACCTATAATTGATTAATTTAATAAGAACTCTCTCACTTTTGCCTCAAGAACGTAGGCAAATTGTCGAACCTTATTAATCTTATGATCTCGCTTTCTTTCCTTTATTTACTTGTTCGTGTGATTGGTAACTATTCTCTGGTATTGCTGTCTCTGTTGCTTGGATTATAACAAGTGGTATCAGAGCTTTTTGGGTTTGATGGGGAGTTTTTTCATTCAGATGGAGCAATCAACTTGGAGACTGCCTACAGTTTTGATCGGAGGTAAAGATCCGATCTTTCCTATTTGAATTTATTTTCACTAATCATTTTTCATATTGTGCTGAGAAATCTATTGAGAAGATGGCTAAAAAAGTTAATCCACGGTGAAATCTGTGAATTCACATCCGATAAAGATTGATGTGGTAAAGTTTAATGGCACAAACAATTTTGGATGTGGAGGTGTGAGGTGGTGGATGCATTAATGACATCAAACCCTGAAGACACTCTACGATTGAAAGAAAAACTGGAGGAGACTTATGAAAAAGATTGGGACAAGATGAATAGGAGGCGTGTGGTCTTATAAGGTCTTGTTTGACATAAGACATCAAGTATAATGTGTTGTACGAGATGTCTGCAATGAATATGTGGGAGATTCTCGAGAAGTAATATCTGACAAAGAGTACGAGTCTCGACTACATCTAAAGAGGAAGCTTTATCTCTTCCAGTTGAAGAACGGACTCTATATTGCTGAACACATGAATGACTACACAAAGCTTCTTACAAATTTAGTTAATGTGGATGTAGGTATCGAAGAAGAGGATAAGGCATTAATTCTTCTGAATTTTCTTCCTGATGAAGAGTATGAGACATTCATCCTTATCTTGATTAACCGGAAACAATCACTTAACTATAATAATGTGTCGGCTGCTCTTATAAATTATAAAGTAAGGAGGAATTATAAACAATCTTCTTCTAGTAGTACATCAGCAGAGGCGTTAGTGGTAAGAGGCGAGGTTCCAATCAGAAGGGCAAAGACGTTCACTGGAGATCAAAGTCAAGAACGGGGTTCAGAGATCTGATGAAGAACCAGTGTGCTTTCTGCAAAGAGCTAATGCACTGGAAGGTTGATTATCCAAGGATTAAGGATAAGAACAAAGGAAAGGAGTCAAAGTTCGAGGCAAATCTTACACAGGTTACTAATACCCAATCAAGTTGTACTTCACAGGTAGATGGATCTGACTCAAACTCATCTGTATTTTCATTTTCAATTACTACTCCTACTATAGGTTACTCAGGTGATTTTGAGTGGATGATTGATATAGGAGCTACCTATCATGTATGTCTCAATAGGGATTAGTTTTCTAGTTTTGAGAAACTAGATAGTTGTTTCATTGTCATGGATGATGATCGTCTATGTCATATGGAAGGGATAGGTACTCTCATGGTCAAGATGTTTGATGGGATGGTGTGGGAATTGAAGGATGTGAGGTATGTACCTCAACTAAAAAGGAATCTCATCTCTGTTGGTGCCTTGGAAGTATTGGGTATCAATTAGAGATAGAGTCTCAATATGATTAAAAGCTCGATAGTTGTTTTAAAGGGCATCCGACGCAATAACTTTTACTACTTGAAGGGTAGTGCGGTTACAGGGCAAGTGGTGACTTCTACAAATTCAGATAATGATTGCACCAAACTCTGACATTTGAGGCTTGACATACAGGAGAAAAATCTTTGCAAGCTCTTGCATGGCAAGGTTATTAAAAGGTGTCAGTACCTGCAAATTGAAATTTTGTGAACATTGTATCATCAGAAAGAAGACCAAGGTGAGATTTAGCACCGCAACTCATTGCACCGAGGGGATTCTGGATTATGTTTGCACAAATGTCTGGGGACTTACTAAAATGGCATCTATTCGAGGTAACCATTACTTTGTGTCTTTTATAGATGATTAGTCTAGGCGATGATGTTGGGTATATACCATGAAGCACAATGGGGAAGTCCTGAGTTGTTTGCGGAATGGAAGAAGAACATGGAGAAAAATACGGGAAGGAAGATCAAGATATTCCGTTCAGACAATGGAGGAGAGTATGCAAGCTATCCTTTCCTACAACTATGTTGCGATGAGGGCATAGAAAGGCACTTTATAGTAAGAGAAACACTGCAATAAAATAGAGTGGCTGAAAGGATGAATATGACCTTGCTAGAGAAGGTCCATTGCATGTTATCTAACGCTGGCATATTGAAATCTTTTAGGCTGAGGCATTGGCATATGCATGCCATCCGTTAACAGATTGCCTTTGTTTGCAATAGGAGGTAAAACTCCTATAGAGGTTTAGTCAGGAAAAGTTACTCAGGATTATGATTCGCTACGGGTATTTGAGTGTCCGACTTACTGCCATATCAACGAAGACAAGCTGGACCCAAGGGTGAGAAAATATGTGTTCGTAGGATTCAAGAAAGGAGTAAGATGCTACAAAATTTGGGATTCAAAGGACAGAAAATATCTTGAGGAGAGAACGTAACGTTAATGAGGCTTCAATGGTGAATCCTACAAACCTCAGCAGGTGGAGTCTCAGATGGCCAATATAATATTGCAGAAGGTGGAGAGTGATGTTACTTCTCCGTCTGTAGAAAGATTAGTATCATTTGAGGTTATACCCTCAGTGATACAAGGATATGATCAGATAGCTGAACAGGATGCTGATAATGATAAGGATCAATGATAGGCTATGTGTAATGTCCAAGAAGTCATTGCAGTTGGAAGAACTCAGAGAAATTCATATAAACCCAGTTGGCTCACTACTAACATGATCGTGACCTATGCTCTCCCAGTAATTGAGGAGGCAATCCCAACTACTTACAGGGAAGCTAAAATCAGTTCGGAGTTCAGAATTGTTGGCCAAAGGCCCATCACTCTAGTTTTGATAATGATTAACTTATGTAATTATAGTTTACAAATGATCTTGTGTTTAATTAGTCTCAGATTTTTGATCAAGATATTAGTAGGTATTTAACTTTAACAAAGGAGTTTTAGAGCTAACACGTGTTGATTCAAGAACTCGAGCATCAAGATCGCATCTAGCACTCGGTTGGGGTCAAGCTCTTCGAATTGTGTTTGGATCGAGTCGACTTGGAGAAGGAGTTCTACAAGAAGATCTCGGTTTGTTTAGATTAAGATTGTGTTTAGATCTTGTGTAATGATAGATAGTATTGATCTGCTCAAGTTTACACACACACACAAAAGTTTTAATTTGTTTGGTTTTCGGTTTAACCGGTTTTGGATTTCCTATCAAAAACATAGATATATACCTTATATGTATATTGGATTCTATCTATATACAATATGCTTCAAAGTTGTTTCAATATCATGTTTTTGTATTTATACAATTTTTTGAAAAACGGTTTTTCATTTCAAAAATCCAAGTTTTGGAAAATACAGATTTTGTGTTTAAGCCAAATTTCTATATCACAAAAATGGTTCAAAATGTTTATAATATGTGTTGAATTTTAGTCACACATATTTGTTCTTTAAATATTTATAAGAACTGATTTTTATGGAATTAATATGATTTTATGGGATTTTATTGAAATTAAAAAGACAAGTTTTCAAGACCTGTAATCCCCAGCCAATTCGACCGGCGGTCGACCAGACCGGTCGACCAGAGTGGTCGATCGATGTGCACGAGAACATGCACATGGCCAGCCTACTTGGTCCGTCGACCGTGCGGTCGACCGACTGAAAGCACCCAACTCTCGGGTGCTGGCCGGTCGACCGGGCGGTCGATCGATGGCTTGGCCCGGTCGACAGGGCGGTCGACCGGAGGCACAACGATCAGAAATATGAATGTTGCACCGATCGACCAGGCAATCGATCGGAAGGTTATTTTTGACCTTTTCAGATTGCCAACAGGCAGATTTTTGAGAGACTATATATATGCCTTCTCTTAAGCTGATTTCAGCAAGTTTTTAGAGAGTAATTTTCTCCATCTTTACAAGTGTTTTAGCAGCAAGATTTCAAAGAGTTTTTGGGCTAATAGATTTATCTTTTTATTTGTTTTAAAGGGTTGAAAAAATCAAAGAAAAATAGAGTATTTGGGATATTGGACTTGATCTTCATTTCTATCTTTATCTAGCAATTTTCTCAAGTATTTTCTTTGTGATTTTAGTTTCCAAACTCTTTGTATTCTCCCACTTGAGCTATCATCTCTATCCAATCTATATGATCTTATTTTGGTGAGAAAATTGGTTTGTGGTCTATTGTGATCACCAAAGTTGTTTGTGGTCTTTGAGATCACCAAGTTGTAATCTTTCTTTACTTGTAGCTTTGTGCCAATCCCTCTAAGTGTAGAATGTTGGCCCAATGGCCTTCCACTCTAGTTTTGATGATGATCAACACTCATGTAGTTATGTTTACTAATATTCTTGTGTTTCTAAGTTTCAGATCATCAACAGGATATTAGGTTGGTGATTAGCTTCAACAAGTTGATTAGAAGCTATTCATGATGATTCCGGTGCCAAAGCTTAAAGATCATACCTTTGCACTTGGAGAATCACGGAGTTTTGGAGCAAGTCTACTTGAAGATGAAGATCGTCAAGAAGACTTAGGTATCTAGTTTAGAGTTTGTGTTTTAGATCCATATTTATAAAGCTTAGTTTAGTTGATATGCTCAAGTGCACAAAACACACACGTTTCATGATTTGGTTTTTGGTTTTCATGAATAATAGATCAAAACAAGTTTACCTTATACCTATGTATATTAGATATGTTCTAGATATACATACATGCTTAAACTTGCTAGACAAACTTATTTTGACTATCCTATTCATGTTTTGAAAAATTCTAGTTTGATAAAATACAAGTTTTGTTTTTGATAAAATTGGCAAGACACAAAAATGAATTGATATGATTGATATATGTCTTGAAATTTTTATCACAAGTTTGGTTATCAAAGTAAAATGATAAAACAAGTTTTAGAAAAAACATATTTTTAGAAAAACAGTTTTCATTGTGATTAAAACTATTTTTTAGATTTACTGTGAATTTATGGGATTTTTATTGAGTGAAAAGACCTATTTTCAAATCCCGTATCTGTGCAGAACTGAGGACTGGCTGACAGGCTGGTCGGTCGACCGTGACGGTCGACCGCACCAAGGGCCAGTCGACCGTTACGGTCGACCGACGTGCACAGACGTGCACGTCTGTTAGGCACAGACACGGTCGACCGGGCCGGTCGACCGAGTTGAGAGCTCTACTCTCGGGTTTTTTCGGTCGACCGGGCCGGTCGACCGCTATTGCCCAACGGTCACATTTTTGACCGTTGGCGGTCGACCGGACCGGTCGACCGGCAGTCTGTCAGACTGCCAACTCAGCCTAACGGCTAGTTTTGTATAGGGGCTATATAAACCCCATCTCTTTGGGGATTTTGGCCAAGTTTTTAAGGAGAAAAATTTCTGGTTTCTAGAGGTTTTAAAACAAGTTTTCAAAAGTGTTTGGGGATTTAATTCTTCAATCTTTATTGTTTTAGGTTTTTGGAAAAATCAAAGATTATTTTGGGAGATTTGTCTTGGTTTTCATTCTATATCTTTTGCAAGGATTTTCCCAAGTGATTTTCTTTGTTGCTAGTTTTCCAAACACCTAGTTTTCCACACTTGAGCTATCTTCTATCCTAAACTATTAGGATCTTGTTTTTGTGGAAAAAGATAAGAGAAAAAGAAAGAGAAGTGTTTGAGGTTGTTTGTTGTAAACCTCATTGTTGTAAACCCTCCTTCATTTGTTGTATCCCTCTTCGGTAGAGGTGATCGGAGTGGTATTGGTTTGCTCCCTCTTCGGTAGAGGTGGAGTTTGGTTGTGAGCCTCTTCGGTAGAGGTGTGTGGATTGGTTGTTGTATTGGCTACGGGCCTAACCCCTCGGTTGTGAGGAGGTTGTTGTTTGAGAGAGGAGTTTGGTACTCCTAGAGTTGTAAGAAATCCTCTTCGGTAGAGGTTCCCTCGGTGGGAGTTGAGATAGTGGAAATCCTACACGGTGGTGTAGGCGGGGATGTAGAGCAAGGTGCTCGAACCTCGAAACAAATCTTGGTGTTTGCGTTTTGATCCATTGTCTCTCTAACTCTCTCTCATTTATATTGTGCAAAGCATCATATTCATATCATCATATCATATTTGCTTGTGTTGAGCATAACTCATATTGTCATATCATATTGCTTGAGTTGCCTTGCATTATTTCATATTGCTATATCCTTTATTGCTTGGCTTGATTGTGTGTGCACATATTTTATATTGCTTGGATTGCTTGTGTGTGTGTGCCTAACTTGTACTCATCCAACAAGAGCTTCACATAGCGCCTCAACCCATTTCAAGGGGAATCAAGGAGAGTTAGTCCAGAGCCTCGCAAGGGGAGTTCGGCTACACTTGTTGTATTGTATTAGTTTGTGCATAATTTGCATTAGCTTCCGCATTTAGCGCACTTAGTTTGCATTGAGTTTCTTAGATTAGCAATTACACCTATTCACCCCCCCTCTAGGTGTTTTTCAATTGGTATCAGAGCTAGTGCTCCTGATACTTAGGCTTAACATCCTAGGAGTGATCCATTTGCTTGCTAATCTCATTTGCATTTGTTTGTTTGCACATTCATATATAGTTTACCATGGACTTCATGACCCCTCCTAGCTTTGACCCTTCCAACATTGATGTTTGGAAGTATAGGATGTCCATGTACCTAAAGACCCTAGGTTTGCATGTCTTCCTTGCCGCCACAAAGAGATGTTTCTTGGTGATGGTAATCATATAGGGGCCAATGCACAAGCCCTAGAGGCCATTAGAAGCACTCTTCCTAAAGATTATCTCTTATGTGTTTCTAACTTTGATTCCGCCTTTGCAGTGTGGAACAAATTGACAACCACCACCACCTCGGAGCTTCAAGTTCAAATTCAAGAAGAGGAATCTAGTGGAGAATCCAACTCTATATGCTACATGGTCCAAGGAAATGACTCCCTTGAGGTACACTCGGAAACTCATTAGATAGTGATGATGATGCTAGTTCTTCAAGAAATGATATTGTTGATCCACATGCTTTGAATGAAGAACTTTCAATTGTTTGTGAGAAATTAATTGAGAAGTATAAGATTTTGAAAAAGAAAAGTCTAGGAATAGAAAAAGAAAATAAGTGTTTGAATTCTAGACTTAATATTGCTTTGCAAGAGAAAGAGGAGATCTCTAATGATAGGGATTCATTAAGATCTCAACTTAATCTTGTATTAAAAGAAAATGAATTTTTGAAAAATAAAAATGATTGTGAAAACCTTTTAAAGAAGAATGAAAACTTGTCTTCTAAAATTGATTTTGTTTTAAAAGAGAATGTTGCTTTGAAAAACAAAATTATTTCTATTTCAAATGACTTGAATGCTTGTTTAGAGAAAAATAATATTTTACATAATAAGATTGATTCTCATGTTTGCCATGCTAGGGTAGTTTCACCTAAATCACCCATTGCATCTTCCACTTCTTCTATGCTTGAGAATGATATAAATTTGTTAAAGAAGAAAATGGATTGTTTGGGCTCCACTATGAGCCAATGTGCCATGAACCACTCACGGTTGGAAATCTTGGTTCGAAAGAAACAAGTTCCAACTTCTATGCATGCACACCCTCCACAGCATACACATGCTCCACACGGACACACTCCTCACATGTATGCTCATGTGTACACTTGTACACATTGTGGACGTAAGGGCCACCTTGCTAAATTTTGTTATGATAGATTACATACTCCAAATTTAGCAAAGAAGTTTGTTTGGGTTAGAGAAGGGACTAACCCCCATGGACCCAACAAGATGTGGGTACCAAAGACCACCCCTCCTATTATTTTTGATGTAGGTGTGGGCTCTCACATGACGTGAGAGTGATGACACCTTGGAGTGGATGCGTTCCGGACTTAAAGGAAATCAAATTGAATGCATCACTTTCAAGGGAAGATTTGGTGGAGATGACCACCATGTTTTGGAGACAAGGAAAGTTGCTTCTTCGGTTTTGGTAACAATCCTTTACTCCCATTTATTGTTTACATGCTTTCCATGTTTTAATGTTTATAGCATGTTTTTGATGTCTATGGATTAGTATGTTCATTCCATGTTTATTAGATCCTTGACATACATGTATAGTATTTGAGACACACATGCTTATTTGATTCACATTTAGTGTTCTCACCGTTTGTTTAGCTATAATGTACATCATGAATCTAATACATGTGAATTTACATAGTAATCATGTTTTAGGTTTATCATGATGATTTTTGTATTGTGTTTTGATGCTTCATGTTAAGGTTACTTGTTTAGATGTTAGTTTTCATTAAGACTAGGAAATATACTTGTACATATAGTGGGCCACAAATAAATCTATATATGTATGAGCTTGATTGCTTATTTGAACCCATTAGATGTACTAGTATAGTCTAGTTTTGATGATTCATACATTTCAAACTTGTATTCCATTTTTGGATTTGTTTTATGATTGTGTGTTTCACTTCATGTATATGTTTGTATTGCCAAACTTTAAGATATACATGTATACCCCTTGAGTCATTTGCCTTTCATGCAAATCTATATTTGGACTCAATTGTGTTTAGGGATATGTATGTATACTTCATGTTTGACAATTCATACATATACCTTGAAATGAAATTTGTTGTGATGAAAATTTAGTTTTTCATGTTTCATGTATTTATGTTTAACATCATGCATATGTCTATCTAGTTCAAACTAATCTTATACATATACATCTTTTTGAGCCACGTGCCTTAATGCATATATTTTGTGGACTCGTTATGTTTTGGATATGTATGTATATTTTAGCTTGTATTAGACATACATATGCCTTGAAGATTAAATAAGGAGTTTTATATGATTTTTCATGTTTTTGATGGAATTATGTTTTAAGGAATAATTGAGCTTAATGAAATATTTTTCATGATTATGATCTTCACATATTATTTGTACACTCATATCTATTGCTCATGTTTTGTTTCTCATGAGTTATGCTTTATTGGTTAGAGTGATGATTATCATGTGAATTTCAATTTTGTTTTATTCCTTGCTGGAAGGATTTCGTGCTAGTTAACAAGTTTTCCATTTAACTAGTTGCGGTGTTCTTCATTTTGGTAGTGATTTTCAAACAAAACTATATTTTCAAATCTATCTTTGAAACCCCTACCTTCTAAGGGCGGTAGGATGGGAGATCATGTTCATGTATGCCCTAAATTGAAAATCTTTAAAACTTGAATTATGATTGGGTGGTAGAGAATATGATGTATACACTTGAACTTATTGTTATGTCAATTGGTATCATTGAACTCTTTCAATTGGTATCATTTTGATCTTCTTGTATACTCATATATGTTTTGTATGTATGTATGCTTTAAATTCCAAGTATATCAATTTCTATTGGTATCTATCTTTCATACATATATATGTTTGTGTTTATGCTAGTGCTTGAGTTTCAATTTTGTTTAAATTGATTACTTTTAAATTGTTATCAAGACTATGCATGTCTTTAGTTTGTTTTTCATAAAGGGGGAGAAAATTTGATTTTGTATTTCATTTGGTATTTGTACTACCACTCTTTATGATTAAAAGTTGTTATTTTGAACATATGATATCAACATCAAATTTGTTTATATATTTTCAAAATGAAATATATTCTTACAATTGGTATCAAAATTTGTGTTTAGACATTCAAAATTTGTTATGTTGTTTTACAATTGGTAATTTGTTATGTTTAATTACAATTGGTATCTCAAAATGTTGTTTAAAGAAAATATTCAAAGTTTTGATTTGTATTTCCTATATGCAAGGAGAGCTTAACATCTCTCTTACATATAGATTCATGTTAAGTATATTATAAATTGAGGAGCTTGACAACTCTTCTTTATATGATATACGTGTGTAGGGGGAGCTTCACATCTCCTCTTATTCATTACATAATATGTGTTATGTGAATTGGGGCTTGTCATCCTTTCTTCATGTAATGCATATGTGTAGGGAAGCTAACTTAACGTCTTCCTCTTCATGAATGTATATAGCATATAACATATATTGATCCTTGTTTATTGGTATCAAGATGCTTCATTGACATATTTTTTTAATTGATATCATGTTTGTAGTCACCCCTTATTGATTTTGTTTTTGTTTTAGACAAAAAGGGGGAGAACATTGTTTGCATTGTTTTGATTGATAAAAAGGGGGAGAAAGATTTTTACCCCTCATTTTATTTATGGTTTTGATTGTTTACCCCTTTATTGATGATTGACAAAAAGGGGGAGAATTATTTGAGAGTTTAACATGCATACATAAAACTCAAATTACTTCTATGCATGATTGGTACATGTTTTTTTATATGCATGCTTGTGTTTTATATGCATATATTATGTTTTAAATCTCAAGAATATTAAGTTTAATTGATATATAGAGTTTGCTTTGTAATTGGTATCTAGAGCTTATTTTGTTTTGAATATTCCATTTGATATCTAGAACCATTTATTGTTTATGCATATGCATGTTTCATGTTTAATACTAATTGCATACATTTATTGTTTATCCCTATGCATGAGTTAAGGGGGAGCTTCCTTGAAGCTTATCTTTAATCCATGCATATATAACTCCATGAGTTTTGTCATCATCAAAAAGGGGGAGATTGTTGGCCCAATGGCCTTCCACTCTAGTTTTGATGATGATCAACACTCATGTAGTTATGTTTACTAATATTCTTGTGTTTCTAAGTTTCAGATCATCAACAGGATATTAGGTTGGTGATTAGCTTCAACAAGTTGATTAGAAGCTATTCATGATGATTCCGGTGCCAAAGCTTAAAGATCATACCTTTACACTTGGAGAATCACAGAGTTTTGGAGCAAGTCTACTTGAAGATGAAGATCGTCAAGAAGACTTAGGTATCTAGTTTAGAGTTTGTGTTTTAGATCCATATTTGTAAAGCTTAGTTTAGTTGATATGCTCAAGTGCACAAACACACACGTTTCATGATTTGGTTTTTGGTTTTCATGAATAATAGATCAAAACAAGTTTACCTTATACCTATGTATATTAGATATGTTCTAGATATACATACATGCTTTAAACTTGCTAGACAAACTTATTTTGACTATCCTATTCATGTTTTGGAAAATTCTAGTTTGATAAAATACAAGTTTTGTTTTGATAAAATTGGCAAGACACAAAAATGAATTGATATGATTGATATATGTCTTGAAATTTTTATCACAAGTTTGGTTATCAAAGTAAAATGATAAAACAAGTTTTAGAAAAACATATTTTTAGAAAAACAGTTTTCATTGTGATTAAAACTATTTTTTAGATTTACTGTGAATTTATGGGATTTTTATTGAGTGAAAAGACCTATTTTCAAATCCCGTATCTGTGCAGAACTGAGGACTGGCTGACAGGCTGGTCGGTCGACCGTGACGGTCGACCGCACCAAGGGCCAGTCGACCGTTACGGTCGACCGACGTGCACAGACGTGCACGTCTGTTAGGCACAGACACGGTCGACCGGGCCGGTCGACCGAGTTGAGAGCTCTGCTCTCGGGTTTTTTCGGTCGACCGGGCCGGTCGACCGCTATTGCCCAACGGTCACATTTTTGACCGTTGGCGGTCGACCGGACCGGTCGACCGGCAGTCTGTCAGACTGCCAACTCAGCCTAACGGCTAGTTTTGTATAGGGGCTATATAAACCCCATCTCTTTGGGGATTTTGGCCAAGTTTTTTAAGGAGAAAAATTTCTGGTTTCTAGAGGTTTTAAAACAAGTTTTCAAAAGTGTTTGGGGATTTAATTCTTCAATCTTTATTGTTTTAGGTTTTTGGAAAAAATCAAAGAAAAGAATATTTTGGGAGATTTGTCTTGGTTTTCATTCTATATCTTTTGCAAGGATTTTCCCAAGTGATTTTCTTTGTTGCTATTTTTCCAAACACCTAGTTTTTCACACTTGAGCTATCTTCTATCCTAAACTATTAGGATCTTGTTTTTGTGGAAAAAGATAAGAGAAAAAGAAAGAGAAGTGTTTGAGGTTGTTTGTTGTAAACCTCATTGTTGTAAACCCTCCTTCATTTGTTGTATCCCTCTTCGGTAGAGGTGATCGGAGTGGTATTGGTTTGCTCCCTCTTCGGTAGAGGTGGAGTTTGGTTGTGAGCCTCTTCGGTAGAGGTGTGTGGATTGGTTGTTGTATTGGCTACGGGCCTAACCCCTCGGTTGTGAGGAGGTTGTTGTTTGAGAGAGGAGTTTGGTACTCCTAGAGTTGTAAGAAATCCTCTTCGGTAGAGGTTCCCTCGGTGGGAGTTGAGATAGTGGAAATCCTACACGGTGGTGTAGGCGGGGATGTAGAGCAAGGTGCTCGAACCTCGAAACAAATCTTGGTGTTTGCGTTTTGATCCATTGTCTCTCTAACTCTCTCTCATTTATATTGTGCAAAGCATCATATTCATATCATCATATCATATTTGCTTGTGTTGAGCATAACTCATATTGCCATATCATATTGCTTGAGTTGCCTTGCATTATTTCATATTGCTATATCCTTTATTGCTTGGCTTGATTGTGTGTGCACATATTTTATATTGCTTGGATTGCTTGTGTGTGTGCGCCTAACTTGTACTCATCCAACAAGAGCTTCACATAGCGCCTCAACCCATTTCAAGGGGAATCAAGGGGAGTTAGTCCAGAGCCTCGCAAGGGGAATTCGGCTACACTTGTTGTATTGTATTAGTTTGTGCATAATTTGCATTAGCTTCCGCATTTAGCACACTTAGTTTGCATTGAGTTTCTTAGATTAGCAATTACACCTATTCACCCCCCCTCTAGGTGTTTTTCGTAGAAGGAGGTTGTGATTTGGGTTTGTTGTTATCCCTCTTGTGTAGAGGTGATTGAGGTTGGAGTTTTCGGCTTTGTGCCTATCCCTCTAAATGTAGAGGTATTGTTGGAGTTTTAGCTTAGTGTCTTATCCCTCTAGTGAGAGGTAATTGTTGATGTGCCTTGCCTCTTGTGTAGAGGTTATTTTGTTGGAAAGAGGAGTTGTGTACTCCTACTTTGTATTTGCCAAATTCTCAGTGGAGGTTCGTGTGTGGGAGCTCCTGTGTGGACATATAGTGAAAATTCTTCTGTGTGAAGGCGGGACGTAGAGCAGTGGATCGAACCTCGAAACATATCTCGGTGTTTGCGATTGATCCACCATCTCTAAACTCTCTCTCTATTTTATATCTTGCATTGCATCAATTGATCATATCATATATATGTTTGGTATTGTTTGTGTGCCTCACTAGTGTTGAACCAAGAGAGTTTCATTTAGAGGAATCAAGAGGAGATAGTTCAGAGCCCGTCACTGGGAATTCGGTTACACTCTTTGGTTACACTTAGTGTGTTATAATTAGTTTTTAATTCCGCATCATTTGTTATTAGATTAGCCATACACATATTCACCCCCCTCTAGGTATATTTTCAATTGGTATCAGAGCCTACGCTCCTGAGATTAGATTTAACCACCTAAGAGTGAGATCTTGGCTAGCTAATCTAGTAGTTATATTTGCACACATATTTGTTTACACACACTCATAGATTACCTTCCCCTCCCATGTTTGATGCTTCCAACATCGATATATGGAAACTTAGAATGAGTGCCTATTTAAAAACTCTAGGAATGCATGTTTACCTTATTACTACCAAGAAATCCTATCTTGATAATAACAAGCATATAGAAGCTAATGCACAAGCTCTGGATGCACTTAAACAAACATTAAGTAAAGAATATTTATGTATTATTTCTCATTGTGATTCCACTTTTGCAGCACCTTGACCTCTCTCGAACTACAAACGACAAAATATGTGGAGAAAGAATCTAGTGGAGATGAGTCTGAACAAGCTTGCTACATGGTCCAAGGGAATGACTCCCTTGAGGTTAACTCAGAAACTCATTTAGATGATTGTGCTAGGTCTTCAGGAGATGATATTATGGATGTCCATGCTTTAAATGAAAAACTATCTATTGTTTATGAAAACTTGCTAGAAAAATACAAAGTTTTGAAAAAGAAAAGTCTTAAATTAAAAGAAGAAAATAAAAACTTATTTTCAAAACTTGATTTGATTTTGTAAGAGAGGGATGAGATTTCAAGTGAAAGGGACTCCTTGAAATCCCAACTTAACCTTGCCCTTAATGAAAACAATATTTGAAAAATAAAAATGATTGTAATGATGTTTTGAAGAAAAATAAGATTTCGTCTTCAAAACTTGATATTGTTTTAAAAGAAAATGATTATTTAAAAAACAAAATTTAATTCTATTTCAAAAAGAACTAGATTTGGTTTCAAAGAAAAATATCTCTTTAAAAAAATGATGTTGATGCACATGTTTGTCATGCTACTATAGATTCATCTTCCATTAACAAACATGTTGCATGCTCCACTTCCTCTATTATTGAAAAAGATATTTGTACTTTGAAGAAGAGTGTTGATTGTTTGGGCTCCACTTTGAGCCAATGTGTCATGAGCCACACACGATTAGAATTCATGTTTCGTAAGAAACATGCTCCTCATATTCATGCACACAAATCACGGCATACACATGCTCATCATGCTCACACACATGATACTATGTATGCTCATGTGTACACATTGTGGACGTAAGGACCGCCTTGCAAAATTTTGTAATGATAGAATAAATAATTCAGATTTGTAAATAAATTTGTTTGGGTTAGGAAAGGTGCTAACCCCCATGGACCGAATAGAGTATGAGTACTAAAAGCCACTCCTATTGTATTTGATGTAGGTGTGGGCTCTCATTTGACATGAGGGTATTAGTGCCTTGATGGTGGATGTGTTCCGAGCAAAATGGTGACACTTTTGTATGCATCACTTTTAAGTAAAGTTTGATGGGAGGACCACCATGATTTGGAGATCTAGAGATTAGCCCTAATGGCTTTGGTAACTATCTCTAACTCCTTATTTTATTTACATGCGTACATAGTATTGATTTTTTTTGCATGGTTTGGTTTTACTTGTCATTATGTTAAATGCAATGTCAATTAGACTTGAGATATACATAAATAGTCTTTTGAGATACACCCATATTTATATGGATTTATATTTTTGTGTTCACACTTTACTTTAAACTATTGTGTATATCCTAGTTTTAAAACATGTGCATTTACATAATGATCATATTGGTTTATATTTCGTTTTATGCTTCATATTTTGATTACTTATTTAGATGTAGTTTTCATTAAAACTTGTGTATATACTTGTACAACTAGCGAGCCACAATTGATTATTATATATTTGTGCTTTATGGCTCATTTTTATTCATTAGATGTATTAATATAGCCTAGTTTTGATGATTCTTACATTTTAACCTGTATTTTCTATTTTGTACATGTTTTCATGATAATGTGTTTAGCTTCATGTATATGTTAATTTTGTCTAAAACTATTAGATATGCATGGCTACCCTTGAGTCACTTGCCTTCATGCAAATTCTTTTATGGACTCGTTTATGTTTGGGTTATGTATGTATACTTTTAATTATAACAAAACATACATATACCTTAAAGTATATTTAGTTTTGATGATTTTCATGTTTAAAATAAAGGAATTTCATATGCTCTTAAATGCCCTATTTCCATGATTTTGTTGATTACGTGACTTTTTACACTCTATGTTTCGTGTTTACTCATGAATTTTTGTTTCATGAGGTTATATGAGCTTCATTGCGATTTGAGTGTCGATGATCGTGTGATTTTCATGTTTTCATGAATTCATTCATGTTTTATTTCTTACTTGAAGGACTTCGTACTAGTTTACAAGATTATCATAAAACTAATTGCGTTATTCTTCATTTTGGTAGAGTTTTCAAAATTATATTAAAATTTTCAAATCCTATTTTTGAAAACTCCTACCAACGCAAAGGGCGGCTGGATGGGCAACTATGCCTTATATACTCAAAATTGAAAATCTATTTAAATATGTGCATGAAAAAAGTGATAATTATGAGTTATACACATGAACTTCATGTAATTCTATTCTTATATACTCATATATGTTTTCCTATATATGTATGCTTGAAATTTCAAGTAGTATCAATTTCAATTGGTATTTCTATTTTCATACATATATGCTTTGATTATGCCAATATATTTCAATTGGTATCAAAAATTTATAAATATGAGATTTACATGATTTTAAAATGAAATTTTAATTTGTATACTTATGATTTTTCTTGTTAAGCTTGATTTACTCCTTAATGTCAATTATTTTTCAATTGGTATGTTGTACAAGTTTATGCATTATTTTTATTAGTATTTCATAAAAGGGGAGAAAATTTCATGTTTTCTCTTTCAGTCGATTTTATTTTCAATTGGTATCTTACTCCCACTCTTTATGATGAAAAATGTTTTATTTTGGTATATGTTAACATTTTCAATATTGGTATCAATAATTTTAAATGGTATTATTCTCAATTTGATATCTTTATTGCAAAATGAGTTGTGTTTACCTAAAAATTTTAGTTTTTACTTTCAATTAGTATCAAAATTTACAATATATTTCAATTGGTATCAAAAACGTACAATGTTTCATTGTCAATTGGTATCAAAAATTTACAAGTTATTTTCAATTGATTTTAAAAACATAAAATGTTTTACTTTCATTGATATCAAAATTTATTTTGTTGACTTCAAGAAAATTTCAAAATTATTTTAAAGAGGTTTCATAATATTTTGATATATATTGCTTATATGAAGGGAAGCTTAACTCTTCTCTATATATAGATTCATGTTGAGTGTACTTTTCATATTGAAGTGATTGACCTCTTTTTGGTATGTAGTACACATGTATAGGGGGAGCTTAACATCTCCACTTATAGATTGTTTATTATGCTTTATGTGGTTAGGATCTAGTCATCTCTTTTTATATAATGCATGTATGCAGGGGGAGTTAACTTAACGTCTCTCCTCTTCATGAATGTATATCGCATATATATCTTTATTGTTTGTTTGTCCTTCGCCCCTTTGTTGATGAATTGACAAAAATGGGAAGAAGTATTTGGAGAATTTATATATGCATGTTTATTTCATCTCCTTGTTTATACAAAAAGGGAGAGAAGAATTGCTTATGCATGTTTATTTCCATTTATGCATATATGTGTTGTTTGATTTATGCATTTCATTGAATATCTTTATGTTTATTGCTAGTTTATTGCTATACATGAGTTAAGAGGAGCTTCTATGAAGCTTAACTTTAATCCATGCATATACAACTCCATGAGTTTTTTCATCATCAAAGAGGAGGAGATTGTTGTCCCAAAAACCCATCACTCTAGTTTTGATGATGATTAACTCATGTAGTTATAGTTTACTAATGATCTTGTGTTTAATTAGTCTTTGATTTTTGATCAAGATATTAGTAGGTGTTTAGCTTCAATAAAGGAGTTTTGGAGCTAACACGTATTGATTCAAGAGCTCAGCGTCAAGATTGCATCTAGCACTCGGTTGGAGTCAAGCTCTTCGGATCGCGTTTGGATCGAGTCGACTTGGAGAAGGAGTTCTACAAGAAGACCTCAGTTTGTTTAGATTAAGATTGTGTTTAGATCTTGTGTAATGATAGACAGTATTGATATGTTCAAGTTCACACACACAAGTTTTAATTTGTTTGGTTTTCGGTTTAACTGATTTTGGATTTCCTTCAAAAATATAAATATATATCTTATATGTATATTGGATTCATCCATATACAATATGCTTCAAAGTTTTTTCAATATCATGTTTTTTGTATTTATACAAGTTTTGAAGAAAACGATTTTTCATTTCAAAAATCTAAGTTTTAAAAAATACAGATTTTGTGTTTAAGCCAACTTTCTATATCGCAAAAATGGTTCAAAATGTTTATAATATGTGTTGAATTTTAGTCGCAGATATTTGTTCTTCAAATATTTATAAGAACTGATTTTTATGCAATTAATATGATTTTATGAGATTTTATTAAAATTAAAAAGACAAGTTTTCAAGACCTATAATTCCCAGCTAGATCAGCTTGCGGTCAACCAGACCAGTCGACCGGACCAGTGGTCGGTCAACCAGAGCGATCGACCGATGTGCACGAGAATGTGCACATGGCCAGCCTACTCGGCCGGTCGACCGCGCGGTCGACCGACTAAAAGCACCCAACTCTCAGGTGTTGGCCGGTCGACCGGGCGGTC
Source organism: Agave tequilana (assembly GCA_038442645.1). Classification (NCBI taxonomy): domain Eukaryota; kingdom Viridiplantae; phylum Streptophyta; class Magnoliopsida; order Asparagales; family Asparagaceae; genus Agave; species Agave tequilana. The sequence continues at coordinate 118,171 of JAVJIF010011383.1, forward strand.
GACCGATGGCTTGGCCCGGTCGATAGGATGGTCGACCGGAGGCACAACAGTTAGAAATATGACCGTTGAGCCAGTCGACCGGAAAGTCATTTTTGATCTTTCCAGACTGCCAACGGGCAGATTTTTTTAGAGACTATATATATGCCTTCTCTTGAGCTGATTTCAACAAGTTTTTAGAGAGCAATTTTTTTATCTTTACAAGTGTTTTAGCAGCAAGATTTCAAAGAGTTTTTGGGCTAATAGATTTATCTTTTTATTTGTTTTAAAGGGTTAGAAAAATTAAAGAAAAATAGAGTATTTGGGATATTGGGTTTGATCTTCATTTCTATCTTTATCTACCATTTTTCTCAAGTATTTTTCTTTGTGATTTTGATTTTTAAACTCTTTGTTTTCTCACACTTGAGCTATCATCTCTATCATATCTATACGATCTTATTTTGGTGAGAAAATTAGTTTGTGGTGTATTGTGATCATCAAGGTTGTTTGTGGTCTTTGAGATCACCAAGTTGTAATTTTTCTTTGCTTGTGGATTTGTGCCAATCCCTCTAATTGTAGAGGAGGTTGTGATTTGGGTTTGTTGTTATCCCTCTTGTGTAGAGGTGATTGAGGTTGGAGTTTTTGGCTTTGTGCCTATCCCTCTAAGTGTAGAGGTGATTGTTGGAGTTTTGTCTTAGTGCCTTCTCCCTCTAGTGAGAGGTGATTGTTGTTGTGCCTTGCCTCTTATGTTGAGGTTGTTTTTTAAAGAGAGGAGTTGTGTACTTCTACTTTGTATTTGCCAAATCTTCAGTGGAGGTTCACCATGTGGGAGGTCTTGTGTGGACATATAGCAGAAATCCTTTTGTGTGAAGGCGGAGACATAGAGCAATGGCTCGAATCTCGAAATCTATCTCGGTGTTTGCGATTGTCCACTATCTCTAAACTCTCTCTTTTATATCTTGCATTGCATCATATTGATCATATCATATATATGCTTGGTATTGTTTGTATGCCTCACTAGTGTTGAACCAAGAGAGCTTCATATAGCACCTCAACTCTTATTTAGAGGAATCAAGAAGAGATAGTCCAGAGTCCGTCACCGAGAATTCGGCTACACTCTTTGAGTACACTTAGTGTGTTGCAATTAGTTTTTAATTCCACATCATTTGTCATTAGATTAGCTATACACCAATTCACCCCCCTCTAGGTGTATTTTCAAAAAAAATATGAAGGATGCCATGATGAAAGAGATGAATTCTCTACACAAGAACGACACTTAGGAACTGTCAGAGTTGCCCAAGAGAAAGAAGGCGATCAGTTGTAAGTGGGTATTTGCAAAGAAACATGAATCTTCAGATGATGATACCGTACGCTACAAAGCCAGATTGGTAGGTAAAGGCTACACTCAACGAGAAGGTATTGACTACAATAAGGTATTCTCAACTGTTAAAATTCTCGTCTATTCGGATTATGTTGATACTGGTAGCACAGTACGAGTTGGAACTTGATCAGCTCAATGTGAAGTCTGCCTTTCTCCATGGCGATCTTGAACAGGAGATCTACATGTCTTAGCCGACAAGGTTCAAAACTGCAGGAAAAGAGAATAGTATATGCAAACTGAAGGAATCATTGTACGGATTAAAGCAATCACAAAGACAGTGACACAAGCGTTTCGACAGTTTCATCAAAGGGAAGATGTATACATGAAGTCATTACGACCCATGTGCGTATTATAATAAGCTACCTGGTGGAGAGTATATATATATCTACTCTTGTATGTGGATGATATACACATCACTTTTAAGAGCAAATCTGCTATTGATAAATTGAAGAAAGACTTGTCTTCTGAAAGATCTGGGTGAAGCAAAGAAGGTGATAGGCATGGAGATTGAGCGAGACTAGAAGGGTGGCAAGGTTAGCTTGACAAGAAGGGGCATTTGAAGAAAGTACTTCAGAAGTTCAACATCAACGATGATACAAAGTCTGTAAGTACATTATTGGCTTCTCATTTCAAATTGAAAACTATTATGTCACTTATTGCTGTTGAAAAGCGTGAGTACATGACTCACGTACCCTTTACTAGTGCAGTTAGTAGTTTAATGTATGTAATGGTGTGTACAAGACCCAACTTGTCACAAACTCTCTTAATGATAAGCAAATATATGCACAATCCCGGTAGGGGTCATTGGGATGCAGTGAAGTAGATTCTACGATACATTAAAGATACCATAGACATTATTTTGATATTTAAGAAGGATGTTGCTGGTAAGCAGGAGTATATCAGATATATTGATTCGAACTACACTGGAGACCTCGACAACCGCCGATCTATAAAGGGATATGTGTTTACATTGTCCTAAGCACCGGTCAGCTGCCGCTATACTCTACAGTTTACTGTCACATTGTTTACTATGGAGGCTGAGTATATGGTCAGGACAGAGGCTATGAAGGAGGCAATTTTACTTCAAGGGTTGCTTGACGACTTGGGGATTGATCAAGATCTATTAAAGATTAATTATGATAGCATGAATGCTATCTATTTAGCAAAGAACTAGGTATATCATGTAAGAACTAAGCATATTGATGTCAGATTCCAGTTTGTTTGAGAGATTTTTGATGAAGGTGACATTAAATTATAGAAAATTCACACGAAGGAGAACCTGCTGATATGATTACCAAAGTTGTTCCGGGAGTAAGTTTGCACATTGCAAAGAGTAATTCCATATCCTTCCAGTTGTGTGAGCTCGGTGGAGCTCGTTTGGATGAACTACATGTGACTTGATCCCGTTGGGCATGGGTACATAGGCAACTATAATGGTGCAGACAATATGGAGCCGACATGGTATTATTTTTTATTCGACTCAAATTTGAGAAATCTTTACCGAGGTGGAGAATTATGGAGAAAGAGGATAAAATCTTGTTGATAGAGTTTTTTAAACTCTGTTGGAGTTTAGCCAAAAATCGATGCAATCAATGATATCGAATACGGAAGCGTGTCAGTCGTGTCAATGGTGGATTGCACAAGACGAACCCAGCCTAGTCAACTAAATATTGGACCTAGTCGACTAATGATACATACAGAGAGTTGGCAAATTTATTTTACTACAGACTAGTCGACTAATAATTAGTCGACTAATATGAGTAATTAGTCGACTAATGCGGATACGCGGCCTGTTTTCAAATCTGATTCAGAATTGTTTCTGATCCGAATTCGGGTTTTTTGGTTTCTTTTTCTTTGTGGCTTCTTTGGTATATATAGAGAGGTATTGTCCCCAATATTTGTAACTTGTACTTGATTGATTCAATAAGAACTCCCTCCCTTCTATCCCGAGGACTTAGGCAAATTGTCGAACCTCGTTAACTATTCTCTGGTGTTGCTATTCTCTGTTGCTTGGATTTCAACATTAAGTCATGTTCAGGTCTCTAATTGGAGGGGTTAAATTGCCACTCGTGGGCACGTAGAAAGATTATCTACACTATATATTATATACATATTTCGTGTGTGCACAAAGTTAGGTAAGTGTACACCTAGTTTCAGTAACAGTGTCAAAAGAGGATACTTTAACATACAATCAAGCTACTCTAATAATTACTTTTGCACAACAATAATGCACTTTTGACAAGGAAAAAAAGTTGCTAGAAAAATAACCATGCACTTTCGATAAGGCAAAATAATGTACAGATCATATAAGCAAATAGAAACGACGTCACTCGTGATCAAGTATAATATCTACCAGCGCTAGCAATGATCAAAGTATATTCATGAAGAAAAATAACTGATTAAATGACAAGTAAAACTTGCCTGTAGGAGCAAAAGGTTGACCTTGGACAAGATTGATATCTTCACACACCAACCTACCTTGAAAAATAATAAGTTTAATAGGATAGTTGTGAATACAAATGCAAAGAATTACTAGGTATTCAGCACCAGTATATAGATGACAATAGTCAATAATGACTAATTTCTTGCGAGTGTCTAACAGCCAAGGCTAGGAATTCAGCACCCATATATGTTGGTTTTCATACCTTGACTCGAGAATGGTGAGTTCCTTGCCCAAGTTTTTGATGCATAAAGAGTTAGATGATGACATTGATAATGAATCAAAACCTGCTAAATTTTAAAACTTGACCATATATGCCCGTTTGGCTCATTTTGAGGTATTCAATTCTCAAAGAGTGAATAAGCACCATCACAATACAGAAGGAAAAACAATAATAAGTAGCAAAACACTAGAAGCCCGTTTTCAAGAAAACACACAAATCAATGTGTATATTGATATTCTCGTGGTCATTGTATCATACATAAGCGTATACTCTTGAATGTCCTGAATGCAAGAAAGAGTTTACGACACACTAATTAATGCTACCTTATTTGTAATAAAGAAAAATTAGAACAGATGATAAGAAACTCTGCTTGCTAGTTCTTTCCATCAAGCAAACTCCTAAATCAATTGATGTATGCTTATACCTTAACAACACAAATGCACACATCGAAATGATTTTATGCTTTCTTCCCCTTCTTCTTTTGAACAGATCGTACGAAATTGAAGTAAAAATGGGAACCTATACCAGATTGGCCCAAAATTTATCTACAAATGAACGGCATTCTTCACAAACCCCCATTCCAAATGATTGGCCGCACTCCTTTTGCCTTGCCATATCATTTAGATTTTATGGTTATTTGAGACAACGAAATGGAGCAGAAGCATAAAAATTGTATGGGTATTTTATATTGCTACACCACTTTAGTGGCAACGCCAGGTTGTTCAGTTATGTGAATTTACCAGACAATAATCAATTATCCACGGAAAATCAAAACACATGATGAGAAACTATTCTTTCTAGTTCTCTTCATCAATTTTTAAAGCAATCCATGTATATATTCAACTCAGCAGCCCAAATGGCTCTTGAATGTCGTCACTAATTTCTCAAATATACCCTAAAGATAATTAACCGAAGACTGAGGAGACCCCAAACTTGACTCCAGTCACACAGGGCCAAATTAGGAATCAATGTAGAAAATCTACTGGATAATGAAATCAATGATTAAACAATATCTTTGAGTCTAAATATATAGATAGAATAATATGATCACAAGTCCTATGCTTTTCAATTTCATAGAAGATTTAGTGACTTGAGAACAAAAGATCCTCCTGATGTAAACTAATCATGTTTTTGAATAAAAATACAGAATAAATAAACACTTATGCACCATCATGTAGTGACGCTTTATTATTTCATGGTTTTTAAGAAGTTGTTTTGCGTAAGAATAAGGAAGATATGTATAACATAGTATACAATTTAAGGAGTGTAAAAGTTAAGTATAGAAACATGATTTGGACTATAAATTCAGGGAACCAAATAACAAGTTGAAGGGAACACACAGAGTCAAAAGACAATAATAACTAGTAAACTTTACCAGAAAATAACAGAATGGACAAGGCAGGGTTAGATGTATAGTAACAGGTCATGATTTATTCAGGCCTTCAATTACATTGTGATGTCATTACGGATCTTCATTTACTCTATTCATATTTGGCAGTTAAAAATTCCTTATTTACATGCTAGACCTAAACATAGAAACCAAATTTTGTTGGCTGTAAATATAAAATACCCAAACGAATTTGAGTTTGGATATTTATTTGAGCCAATTACCTGATCCATGGGTCTAGAATTTGTACAGAACACACCAAGTCAGGCATGGATGTGATTGAGGGAAGCCGAACCTCTTACACCTCAACACATTGTACCTAATGAATGGCTTGTACCCTTGATTGGTGGAGGGAAAGGCCAAAAAGTTAGATCAGGTTTAATACAAACTCTTGACGAAGGAAACAACCTCCAAGCATGCAAAGAAAATTTGACATGAAAATATTGATACATCCGGAGTTAAATAAGCGATAACAAAATTTCAAGTCATGCGAACCCATTTGCTAAGTAAGTGGGTATGAAAGGCAAGCATGTTGATTCTAGCAAGTCAATATGAAGTGAAATGTGTATGGGCCTTCATGATGTCCGCATCACAATACCGGTTAAAAGTTTATATGAAACGGATCCATTAACTACGCTGGTCATGGTCCCACATCCATATCACAATATGACCTTGCTTAATATAAATACATAAATAAACTAAACAAATTTGACTGTGAAATGAGCCATCCCCAATATATTAATAGCTTAAAAGAAAAAGGCTGAAACAAGAAATGAAACTAATGAAAAAAAATAAATTTTAAGAGTTTTGTTCAAATCGTGGTTTCAAACGTCAGGCTAATTCTGATATATATATCATCAGCATTGTATCATGTATTGAAATTTGCGGTACATGTTACCATGCTATCCATATAAAAATCAATTCATATTCATAGCAAATATTTATGATATTGATACCAACAAACCATTGGCCGATACTAATACGATACTAAGATTTTAAACACCAATGTACTACCTCCCGACACGGGGAATTCATCAACTTACTGGTTAGCCTTTTTGGCTCCAAAAGAGAGGAGGCACAGGGTTTAGGTCATATTAAGGTCTAATTGGAGGGGTTAAATTGCGACTTGTCGGCGCGTGCAAAGATTATTAGGACCACATATTAAATACATAATTATGAATGCACAAAGTTAGGAAAGTGTCCATCTAGTTTCACCAACAGTGTCGAAAGAGGATACTTTAACATACAACCAAGTTACTCTAATAATTACTTTTGCACAACAATATTGCACTTTCGACAAGGAAAAAATTGCTAGAAATATAACCTTGCACTTTCGACAAGGACAAAAATGTACAGAACTACAGATCATATAAGCAAATGGAAATCAGCTCCTGATCAAGCATAGTTATCTACCAGAGCAAGAGATAAACAAAGTATATTCAAGAAAAAAAAAAACTAATGGATTAAATAACATGTAAAACTTGCCTTTAGGAGCAAAAACGTGAACCGTTGACAAGATTAGCAGTCGGGATCTGGAAATCCTCGTGGACCCCACTGATATCTTCCAACCTGCCTTGAAAAGTAATAAGTTTAATAGGATAATTGTGAATATGATATAAAAAGCATTACTAGGAATTCGCCGCCAATATATAGATGACAACAGTCATTAATGACTAACTTCTTGCAAGTCTCTAACAGCCAAGGATAGGAATTCAACACCAATATATGGAGGGTTTCATACCTTGAGTCGAGCACGGGGAGTTCCATACCCAAATTTTTTATGCACAAAGAGTTAAATGTTGACACTGATGATGAATTAAAACCCGCTAAATGAATACTTGACCTTATATGCCTGTTCAGCTCATTTTGAAGTATTCAATTCAGGGGAAAAAAATATTAAGTAGCAAAACACTAGCAGCCCATTTCAAGAAAATACGCAAATCAATGTGTATATTATTGTGGTCATTGAATCATACATAAGTGCATATTCTTGAATGCCTTGAATGCAAGAAAGAATTTACTGCACACTAATTAACACTGCACTTATTTGTAATCTAAAAATTAGAACAGATGATAAGAAACTCTACTTGCTAGTTCAGTCCATCAAGCAAGCTCCTAAATCAATATATGTATGCATATATCTTAACAACCCAAATGCACACATCAAAATGATATTTTTGCTTTCTTTCCTCTTTCTTCTTTTCATTTGAAGGGGTCATACAAAATTGAAGTAAAAATGCGTACCCGTACCAGATTGCCCCAAAGTTTGTCTACAAATGAACCACATTCCTCATAAATCCCCATCCCAAACAATTGGCTGCACTCCTTTTGCCTGCCATATCACTAGTTTTTACGGTTATTGAGGACAATGAAATGGAGCAGGAGCACAAAAATTGTATCTGCATTTTGTAACTTCAGTGGAGGTCAGGTGTTCATGTTAAATGAATTCACCAGACAATAATCAATGATCCACTAAAAAACAAAACACATGATGAGAAAATCTTCTTTTGAGTTCTCTCCATCAAGTTTTAAAGAAATCCATGTATATCTCAGCAGCCCAAATGCCTCTTGAATGTTGTCATTAATTTCTCAAGTATACCCTAATTGACAATTAACCAAAGACTGAGGAGATCCCAAACTGACTCCGGTCACACAGGGCAAATTAGGAATCAATGTAGAAAATTTACCTTCTTCTTATCCAGAATGCTGTGTTCACCCTCCCTGCACCTTCCAATGATCCCTTCTTTGCAGGAGCTTGCAAAGGCCTTTCACCTCCTTGTCCGACTTTCACCTGCCAGACCTTTGTGCAACCATCATCTGAAGAACTAAAAGTCTCCACCTGATGTAACGCCCCGATCCTACGGATACGGAGACGTTATGGCGACGTACATACGCAGGGTGAAAACACCCTCGCGCGTACGTTAAGCCTCAGTATAGGAAATAGCCTCCATATACACAAGAGTTCCAGCATTAAATAAGTACAAGAATACCTGCAGAAAAAAGATCAGTGAGCATGATGGATTAAGAAACATGGACAAATAAGGAAATAAGACAAAAGGATCAAGATACCTATGAATCGTATAGGTGACAAGTCCCCTATGTGAATCCAATGACATATCTGACAGTATGATACCTCGAATCTCCAACCTGGGCACACAAACCCAGGGTCGTCAGAAAGCGACCTAGTGAGTGGTAAAATGAAGGAAGCAGTAATATATACGATAGTAACACAGACACGATAATAATATATAATACATGATTCTGTAACAGTGATACCATATAGTAGGCATATAATAAGCAGTAGAAATATTAAACATGTCATATTTAATATCATCACTACCTAGCAGGTTATCATCGGGTCATGTCTACAGTAGTATCCAGTTTTATATAATAAATAAGGAAACATGCAGATGTGCAGCATGTAATAGAACCATACTACCGGGTTTTGCATATACAGTAATGATGTTTGCAAGGTATACATAAAGCAGAGTATATGCAATGTAGATATAGATGTACATGAGTAGCGTACAGAAAGTGTAACATGTATCAGGAAGTGTAACAAAGTATACAGGTAACATGATAAGGGATAAATGATCAGAACTAATAACAAGTACAACTAAACAATATGATACATGTATTGGGCAAATCATGTTATTTATACAATAATAACAATCAGTACCACATGGTATTTTAATCAATCTCTTCCAGTGTCCCATACCACTGGCAGTTCATACTGAAGCCCGCACTCCAGTCGAACTCATTCGGACATGGCATACGGGTACCATTATCCAAACGAGAAAGTGACCAAATAACAAGTGTTCCCGACGTCACTATTGTTTATACTATTTTATTATGTTAATTGGAAACCAAATAGTCGAGGAGCTCTTATCGGGTAGGTGTATCCCGTGCATACCCGGGATCACGGCCTTAAACAGACCCCTGGCTGCTGAGACCAGGGCCAGCCCGCTAAGGCTGTAACATGTAACAGGAACTCAATGAGCTAAAATAATAACGGAAAATGGGAGCTCATGAGTTATAACAGACGGTAGCCAGCACTACCCCGTCCCCTGCAGTGGGATAAACAATGGATCCAGACATCCACCCGATAAGATCTAGTCAACCGTCAAGTCTCCCCCAACCCCATCTTATAGTCCATACATTTAATGTACACAGGGAATCAGGAACAAGAACAGTACATGATACATGTAACACGATAACAGGACATGAGCTCTGTTGATAGCACGAAACAAGATAACGGGAAACGGGGAAACAATAGATGTGGGATTCTAGAGGTGGCCCCCGTGGCTTGAATCCACGTGGCGCTTAGTTTCACACATCACATATCAACAGCTCACATGTCCTGTAACGAGAATATCAATATCAGAACGGGAAATAATCATGTAAGGGAATACAAGACGAACTACTCATGTAACAATAATCCACGTGACATAAACAATGATCAATATAACAAGAATACAAGAATATTCATGAGTGATAATATAATCCATGATCCAAGTAACAGGAATACATAGACAATTAATGCATGTATACCGGTGAGTCTATATAACAGTGGTGTAAGAACATGAAGTAACTGTGCACAGGACGGTATCCAGTGTACTAGCGCATCAGTATATCAGTAGTTCACAAACATGCAGTAATAGTGTCGTGAATCTCAGTATCTATGTAATGGTGAAACAACGTTAACTAACGGTATAGAGTGTAACAGATATTTACATGCAATACAGTGTTCAGTGTATCAGTGGGTCGGTAAGGGTGACAGTGTAATAGTGACAATATCTAGCATAATGGAGTACACGTGTATCAGTGCACATGTAACAGTACTACGTAATGATGATGTCCAAGAAGTGACAGATGTGATAGATGTAAGAAAAACATGTGGAATAGTAATCTAACCATTTTACTATGATCATCTATCACCTATATGTATATTAAATCATGAAGTAGATGAAAATATTATTTTATTGGTTATGTTTACTACACTATCATGCATTACAAAATATGACTTCTCTGTAATTAAGTTATTTATTAACATTCTATTGATTTACCCATAATCACGATTTATAATGAAAGTAATCACTCAATTTAATAAACATGAATAAATATAATTATTAAAAAGAAAACACTCACAAACTAGTTACAAAAAGGTAGCTCTCTTTCTCACGATCGCAACGGATCCAGAATCGTCCAGATCGGACACCGGATGCTCCAAATATCGCCTGAACACTAAAAGTAATAGAAATGGGTTAACTATGTAATAAAAATATTTCAAATGCAAATACTGAAATTTGGCAGGGGATTTTCTGTAATCTTACCTTTATTGGGTTTTGGATGCGGGTTGGGTGGCAAACGGGTCGGGTTTGGATCCAATACCCAAACCCGTAACTTAAGTGTAAATGGGTTGTGGGTTAAAGGGTTAAATGGGTTTGGGTTGCAAATTAACCCAATAGGATTAATGGGTTCGGGTTCATACCCGAACCCATCAATATTTAGCAACAGCAGCAGTAGCTATCGCTGCTGCTGTCACCCATTAGCCAGCCGGCCAACTGGGTGGCCGACGGCGAGAGGAGCCCGCCGGCGGCGCGGCGGTGGGTTGAGGCCGAGAGAGAGTGAGAGAGAGAGTTGACAGTAGAAGAAGAGAAGAAGAAGAAGAAGAAGAAGAAAAGGAGAAGAAGAAGAGGAGCGGCGGCGGCGGCCGGAGGGAGATGCAGTGGCGCCTGGCCGGGGGGCGCCGGCCTCCGGCGGCGCTTGGCCGAGGTGGCCTGGCCGTAGGCGTGGGTCAGGCCACCCCTTGACTGGAACAGTGAGATGGAGAACAGTGAGATGGAGAGAGAGGGAGAGAGAGAATAAATAGAGAGAGAGAGAAGGAGAAATTGAGAGAGAGAGAGAGAGAGAGAGAGAGAGAGAGAGTAAGAGGGAGAGGTGAAGAATGGAGAGAGAGAGAGCGGGAGAGATTTAAGTGGGGAAGAGAGAGAGAAGGTGATGGGTTAGGCGGTGGGAAAAATCCAGAGAATGGAAGAGAGAAGAAGAGAAGAAGAAAAGAAAGAAAAGAGATTTTTATATTATTTAATTAATATTATTTTATTCAGTAAAATTTGACTAGCTCCGTTTGGTTCCCAAAAATTATGAAAAATAGCAAATATTCTGCTGAGAAGTAATGTGAAATTAGATTCTAGAAATATCATTCAGTTTGCAAGTTAAAAATCTTGGAGTGTATCGTCGATACTAGGCGACACCAGTTTGGCCTGATTTTTAATAAATTTAGAAAAATCTCCAAAAATATCAAAACGTAGCTAATGTGATTCTAAAATATAAGGTGAAAGTATATTCTTAAAATTCAACTCCGTTTGTGAAATAAAAATCGTAGAGCCGATTATCGGTATCGGTCGACACTGACTACGGAGATTTTTCAAAATAATCCAGAAAACTGTCAGAAAATGCTAAAAAATATAAAATATTAGAAAATGATATTTGAAACTGAAATTAACTCAATCTGACTACCAGAAAGGTCAAATTAACATTATACGTCGTATCGCGTACTGATACTGTGATACGTACATCAGGGAGCAGGGGGTTTACACCTGACCTGTAACCGTGCTACCCTTCAAGTAGTAGAGATTTTCCTAGCGGAGCCCTTCATCACCACCATTGAGCCTTTGATCATCTTGAGAACACCATCTCGTATAGATATCACAAGACCTAATGCTTCCAAAGCACCAACAGAGATAAGATTCCTTTCCAAAGCACCAATAGAGATAAGATTCCTTTTGAGTTGAGGTACATACTTCACCTCTTTCAATTCTCGTACTATCCCATCATCCATCTTGATACGGACTGTACCCATCCATTCTATATTACACGGATGATCATCACCATGACTGTGTAACATCCATCTAGCTTCTCAAAACTAGAAAATCAGGCCCTGTTTGGGCACACATGATAGGTGGCTCCGGTATCTAAGATACACTCAACATTATCTGAGTAATCAACAGTAGTAGTAACAGAGAGAGAATACCGATGAGTCTGAATCTGATCCATCCGCCTGTGCGAGATTCGCCTCAGTGTTTGACTCCATCTTCTTACCTTTGGCCTTCGGGCAATCAACATTTCAGTGCCCTAACTTCTTGCACAAGCCACAATGATTCCTCTTCAGATCTCTGAAGCCTGATCTGGACTTGATCTTCCTTGATCATCTCTTCCCTTTCTATTGAAACTCCTGCCTCTTACCGCCAATGCCTCTGCTGTTGTGTTCTCCGAAGAAGACAGTCAGTTCTGTCTCCTTGTTTCATAACTCACAAGAGTAGCAGACACCTCACTGTAGTTAAGAGATTTTCTTCCATTGATTAATTTAAGAGTAAAGGTCTCATACTCTTCCGTAAGAAGAGAATTCAATAGTATTACCGCATTATCCTCTTCATTGTCTCCACATCCATATTAACTAGATCTGTAAGAAGTCTCGTATAGCGATTCAAGTGTTTCATTGATTGAGTATCCTCTTTGCATCTGAAAAACTATAAAGCTTACTCTTTAATTGCAACCGCGATTCTATACTTTTCGTCAGATACTTCTCCAGGATCTCCCACAATTGCCTCGCAGATGTCTCATGCAACACATGATACTTGATGTCTTGTGTCAGACAAGACCTGATCAGCCACACGCCGTACGGTTCATCTTGTCCCAATCTTCTTCCGTTGTTGATGCGCGCTTCTTCTCCAACTGTAGAGTTTCTTCGAGGTGGTTTGATCCGTCAGCGCATCCATCAACTCACACCTCCACATACCGAAGTTGTTTGTGCCATTGAACTTTACCATATCAATTCTCAGCAGATGTGAATTCATAGATGTACCTTCTCCAGCCATCTTCTCAACTGATTCCTCAAAGCAATGCGGAAACAAACAGAGTTAGATAAAACAAACTGGATAAAGATAGTGTTGGCCCAAAGGCCTATCTCTCTAATTTTGATGATGATCAATCATTGAGTTATAGTACTAATGATCTTGTGTTTAATTAGTGACAGATTCATGATCAGATCTTAGTAGGTGTGTAGCTTCAACAAAGAATTTAAAGTCAAGTTTTGGAGCTAGCACGGTTTGATTCACGAGCCTATGCATCAGACCACATCAAGTACTCGAGAGGAGTCGAGCTCGTTGGATCGTGTTTGGACCAAATTAAGAAGATGAGAAGACTTCAAGTGAAGACTTCAAGATCAAGACTTATGTCTAGGTTTGTTTTTATAAGATTTTGTTTTTAGATAAAATGTAAAGGATAGAATAGTTGGTGGATGCTCAAGTATACCATATACACACACACTCTTATTTAGATGAGTTTTCATAAAAGAGATTTCATTTTAGAAAAGAATTTTATTTGGAAAAATACAAAAGACTTTTCATCTTGACAAAATACCGGTTTGGTTTTTGGTATTCAAGTTTACATGTATTAACAAAACCGTATTTAGTGTTTAATGTCAAAAACATAGATATTTCACCATGTATGTGTAGTGGATCATATCCATACACACTATGCTTTAAAAGAGCTTAAAATATCTTGTTTTTATATTTGGAGTAGTTTTGAAAAAATAAGTTTTGGAAAAATCAATTTGAAAAATTACAGTTTTGTTTTGAGCCAAATTTTTCAGTTACAAAAATAGTCCAAATTATTTGTAACATGTCTTGATTTTGCTCAAGCATGTTTGTTTATCAAGTAAAGTGTTAAAACTATTTATGTAGATTTTTCATGATTTTATGGGATTTTATTGAGTCAAAAATCACCAAGTTTTTAATCCCAGAAAAACCCTGTCTGGCTTCAGCCGGTCGACCGCGCTTTGAAGTCGGTCGACCGGGCGGTCACCGACGTGCACAGACGTGCACACCAGCCTTTGCTGGAGGGCCGTTCGACCGACCCGGGTCGACCGCCAGAGAGCTTCTGCTCTCTGGAAATGCCCCGGTCGACCGGGCGGTCGACCGGCAGAGAGCTCTGCTCTCTGTTCTAGGGTTTCGGTCGACCGGCCGGTCGACCGTTGCCCAACGGTCAGAAAAATGACCATTGGCGGTCGACCAGGCTGTCGACCGACAGGTCATTCTGGCTCCCTAACGGCTAGTTTTTGGAGCCCTATAAATTGGGGCATTTGGGGGCTGTTTCCACAAGATTTTTGGAGAGTTTTTAAGCCAGTTTTTCCTACTCTATTAAGAGGTTTTCTCCACATATTTGAGAGCAAATATTTCCATTCAAAAGGGGAGTTTATCAAGAGTGTGTCAAAGTGATTTCTTTGAGTTTTTCCTCCACCATTTCAATCCTTGATTCTCACACAACACTTGAGCTATCCATTGCTATATCTACCTATAGGGATTTTGTTGTGAGAGGATTTTAGGTGATCAAGAGTTGTGATCACCAAAGTTCTACTTTGTTCTTTGAGGAGGCGGACGAGAGTGTTCGCGGGGTTTCGGGGGTTCTTGTGTGAACTCGGTGTTGAGGTGCGGCCTCGGCGAGCTTGTGGGCTTGCGGTGTGTACGGGACTAGAGAGTCCAAGAGTTCTAGTGGGAACTCCTTGTAGGTGTTGCGACACCGAGTGATCTGGTGGGATCGATTTTTGTGAAAATCCTTCATAGTGTTGAAGGCGGGGATGTAGAGCAAGTGTGCTCGAACCTCGAAATAAATCTCCCGTGTTGCGATTGCTCACTCTCTATCTCTTTCTCTTGTTATATCTTGCATGCTAATATTTCCTTTACCTTTATATGCTTGATATATTATGTGCTCATATTGTATATGCTTGGGGATTGTTTGCTAACACTTGTATTCTACCAAAAGAGCCAACGCGGCACCTCAACTCTTATCTAAAGGAATCTTGAGGAGTTAGTCCAGAGCCCTTCACGGGGAATTCGGTTACACTCTTGTGTTATACGTGGTGTTTAGTTTAATAAGTTTTTAACTCCGTATTAATGACCATTAGATTAGCTCATCACCTATTCACCCCCCTCTAGGTGATATAAATTGGTATCAGAGCCAAGTGCTCTTGATTTGGGTCTTACAACCTAGAGTTAAAGATCCTCATTTTATAGCTAATCACAATATTTGTACACACACCATGGATTTCATGTCACCCCCATCTTTGACATTCTTAACATCCAAACTTAGAAAGTTAAGATGTCTTTATTCCTTAAGGCCCTAGGCATTCATGTTTATTTTGCCACTACTAAAAATTCATATTGTTTAAATGGCAAAAACATTGAGGCTAATGCAAAAGCCCTACATGCTTTGAGATCTACCCTAAATGATGATTATTTATCTAGGGTTGCTATCTTGATTCGGCTTTGTAGTTTGGAACACTATCCTTCCCCTTGGCGAAAAGGAACAATACTATGCGGGGAGCGATTCGGATGTTGGAAGTGACACCCAACGTGTGCTAATGGACCAAGGGGATAACTCCCTTGAGGTAAACTACCGAATTCGACGTAGATGAAAATGTTAATATGTCATATGATGAGCTTGCATCCTTTGTCAACAATTACTTAAAAAATATGACATGCTTAAGAAAGATAATAAGAAAATGAAAAAGAATTTGATTGCATGTTAAAAGAAAATGATTCTTTAAAAATAAAGTTGCATGCATTGAAAAAGAAAATGAGAATTTGAAAAATGAAATGTTCCTTGTTCTAAATTAAATGATCTTTGTGAAGGAAACACTTCTTTGAGAAATAAGATTGTTTTGGTGAAAAAACAAAAGGAAGTTGCTTTGCATGAAAGCACTTCTTTAAAAAGAAAAATGTTGAAAAAGAAAAAGAAAATGTTTCTAAAAGATAAGAAAAATGATCCTCATTCTCACCATGCACTACATGCCACTATTGATAAAAATGAGGTTAAATTTTTGAAAAATAGAATTGATTGTTAAGCTCTACTATGAGCAATTGTGCATTTAACCATAAAGAGATTGGAGTTCTTTTTTTCAAAGAAACAAACTCCACATATTCATGCACATCATCCTCATCATGCATATGCACACTTTGCACGTCATGACCACACCCACATTCATATGCATCCAAGAGTGTACAAGTGTACACATTGTGGCCGCAAAGGCCATTTAGCAAAATTTTGTTTTGATAAGTTACATCATATTAATGCTAATAAGAAAAATGTGGGTTCCTACAAAGCTAACCCTCAAGGACCAAAATAAAATGGGTATCAAAATTCCCACCTTGTGTATTTGATGTAGGTGAGGGCTCTCACAAACGTGAGAGGGATGGTGCCTTGGTAGTGGATGTATGGACTTGATGGACACATATTTGATGCATCGCTATCAAGGAGGTTTGGTGGGA